>JBBPMZ010000795.1:0-10496 GCA_038090575.1 Tylopilus cf. pernanus | reverse complement strand
CCATACCCTAAAGAAATAACCTACCATTCTGGAAGTGAATAGTATGTCCCGCGATGCAGATTGGGCTTTTCGGCTTTGGCGGTCTCAAATAGCTCTTTCACAAAGTCACGGTGAGGGTGGAGATGGACGCTGCTTCGATGTGTCGTGTTCTTGGTGTCAAATAACCCATATCCGTCATGATGTTTCTGTAGTCCATGTTGTGGCATTGAGAGACGTCCGCAGCAACAGATCCATTCTACGAACCGTGACAATGACGAAATATTTTGCACCTGCTTCATCAAACAGGTCTAGCCATGCGCTTGCGTTCCAGTTTTTCGCCGTGAAATTGGCGATAAAGTCATCGTAGACCACATCCTAGGTAACAAGAAGGTTATTGGGGTGTGATCGTAAGGACATGTGTGTGATTCCTCACCGTTCCAAAGGTCTTCTGATGATACTGCCAGTTGGGATTGCGTTCATCTGGTGGGTTATGGAGGTTCCAACTGAATATATGCGTTTACATTCGAGAAAGATTGATCTGCATTGCTCTGACACTCACTCGTACCATTCCGCATATGTCCACTGCGGACCCTATAGACACATAAGTATTGTATGAGGTTAACAGGTTGATTGAACCCACATAAGCAGGAACACTATAGAGACCCCAATGGACACTAGCACATGTCAGCCTTTCGTTTTCTACGTACATCAGGTCACAGTATACTCACAATATGCCATACTTTCCTTGGTCCCACTGGAACAACATTCAGTGCGATTACACAGCGTAAGAACAATCAACCTCACCCAATTTGGCGGCTCGTGCGTGGCAATGACGCTCTCTTCAGCTGTCCAGGTTTGTCGCAGAGGAGTGATGGGCCATCCACTCGAGACCCCAATCACGTTCCCCAGCACATCCTTGATGCGCACTGTCGCGTTTCCAGTGCCGTTGTCGTTCAGGACCATGACGTCAAAGCGTACTTGATCCGCTGCCGCGAGACGGTATATCACCCCTGGTGTTACCGTTGTTACACCCTCCCCAATCACCTCCACCTCATATTTGGCGTGAACGGACGTTTCCGAGGACGATGCAAGGAATGCTGGCAAGAGGTTCCCCAAGGTGATTGCAACAGCTTGTGCTCGTTGTCCGTCGACGTTTTCCCAGCGCGTGCCAAAGTGTACGTCGCGAATCGAGAGCTCGGGGCCTTTAGGTGGGTCAGACGGCACGTTGGAAGGTGTGATGGATATCGCAAAGACATGGAGCCTGTTCGGGTCATTCGCCGTCTGCGGGAGTGTAATGCTCCTTAACGGGACGCGAGAAGGAACAGAGACGGAGTATTGGAAAATAGATGTTGTGTTCCAGTTGATAGAGGCGCCATGCTCATCAAAGTGATAAGGACTGACCAGAAGGATAGTCAAAATGACGCTAAGGAGGATAAAGCACTGAAGCGAGCTCACGCTCGGATGTCCCCCCAATTTATGGTTGGGTATCGATACCAATTCTTCACTGTTACTTCAATAGGGCGTTGGAAATGATAAAATGCAGAGCTGAAACGATAACCAACTCACAGACAAGGTCTAAGACGGAACCATCCTCGAAGTTCAGGTAGAATGTGTTATGAAAATGGTCTGGGATACAACATTCATAAGCTGAATCAATCGCTGGGTCCACTTGCTCACCATAACCCCCGTCTCCAGAGTAAACAAGGTGAATTTGGTGGACATAGGTTGGACTGGGAAGCTCCACGACTTGACCTCGGGCAATGACATTATCGTAGTTCAGACCCCACGAGGTCGGCAAGTCATACTTGAATACCACTTTAGTCCCCAAAAATACCAGTAGTGATCAGAGACTGACGGTGACGCCATCGAAGGTCCATGGTCCTGTAGGAAGATGTTCCGCGACATACGTTGATCCGATGGTGTTAAAGCTACCGGTAGTCCCATCAATGGACGCGGCCTGGTTGTCGAAGTAGCTCGAGAGCGGGACGGGGGTCGAAGGAAATGGGGTAAGAGCAGGAGATGGTGTCTCAAAGTACGCAAGGAAAGCTCTGAGGTACACAGGGACGCAAAACACTTTCATTGCAGACCATGCGCCCTCGGCAGAGCATGCCTTTTGCACTAGCTGCCAGTGGAGGTTTGGTGAGGACTGTACCAACACTATGAACGAATCCATCCAAGTCCTTACCGTTGTTACCACATCCGCCTTCATTCTGATTGGAGTTTAGTTTGCAGCGTAAGTCGTCCTGAGTGACTCTTGATGGTCAAGTTAGCCAAAGACGTTCAGCGTAGCACGGTAACGCTGGGGGCACGACGACGCCGAAATCGCCGCCCTAGCGGAGATATTCGCAAGGTGTGGAGATTATCGTGGGATACAAGAGGGTCAAACTTGGGAAGTCACTCAAGACCTCAAGGCCTCAAGTTACTCAAATTGTACTGTTATCACACATCAAAAGACAATACTCCTCGTCTCCTAGTAGATGCGGTCAGGTATTCTCCCAATCGTGATGGGATTGAATATTGAATCTCATCAGTGCGCTGTTTCCTTTTTGATGACCGATCGAATGGCTTATCTCACATCAGTGGGTTTCATGATGTCGGCGATCATGGAGAGAAAGATGATGTACAAAAAGCGGGACGCGGCCGGCGACATCGTTGATCACTGAAACTATGTTCGTCATCCTTTCCTTCTTTCTTGCACGTCGCTCACCGGCCTCTTGTAGTACTTTTTGGTGCGAGAAGGGCGGAAGTGGTGCTTTGTCAAGCATCTGAGAGGCTGTGTGGCCGACTTGGTTCCGCGCTGATCACAGTCCCCATCCAAGGACGCATGGCACATGGGTTACATAGGCCTGGGCGCGGGGATGACAACTATTCAGAAGATGATTCGTCCTCCGACTCCTCCGACTATGGACGTGGACGTGGGCTTGAATGCTTGCATGGAGGTGATGGATTTGGCATCCAAGGGTGTCATACTGTGATAAGGGAGAGACGTGAGCTGAGGGAGAGGCGTGGTCAACGCCGCGAAGAAAAATGGGCTAGGCGGGGTGAACGACGCGAGAGAAGAGCCAGGGGAGAGAACAGAGCACCTTACTAACTTTTCATCACTGCGATATAGGCCATCTCACAGATTTCACTTTGAGCGTGTGCAATAAAATTATATATTACTATCCAATGTGTACGCTCATCTTTAGACCAATGTCGCTGAAAGCTGGTTCTTATCAAAAGCCAAGAGACGAGACATATAAGATCAAGATGACTCAGGTTGATAGGTCGTCACGGCGGGTTCGCTTGCGACGTTAGATGTAGATCGACGACTTCAAAGTATTGTGCTTCAAGTTGCCTAAAAACGTCACCAAATTCGATTACTTTGTTCGATTCAATCAAACTAGTCCTCATCTAAGTACACGCCATTCGTCACGTTTCTTGATGTGTCTTAAAGAAGGTATCGCGCTGGGGCTACTGCCAGTGATAGCCCTACCTGGACCGTATATACATATTCGACGCACCATCTCCAGCGCAAACCTATTCATAAAAAATGAATCATAGTTGTCAATATGCAAGTCAGAACATGCGTCTAGAAACGTACCTCGAACACTCCAAGTTATACGATCACCACCAGCAACGGATACCGAAACCCCCGTGCCCCCTCTTCGTCCAGTACCCCACCGGGCTCCAGTGCACGCTCTGGTTGCAGCGTCTGTCATCCCCTCTCGATTTGTCTGTCTTGGTCATAACCCATTGAGTGGAATGACTCCTTGCTCAATATGGATGCGACCACGACTCAGAAGGCTACATCTGCAGTAAACGATCTTCAGCCCTGAAATCCAACCCCGGGCGAAGCCGACGCCATCCCAGGGGCGCGCCGTTGTGCGTAGTTTTAGAAAAGTTAGAGATTGTGATAATAGGAGGGAGATCGGATGAGATATAGGAAGCTGGGTTCGCCCGGAGAATTTATAATGTCCGCGTGTGGTAAAGAGGACAAGCAGAGACCAGTGGCGACTGACGCCAGAAGGCTGTATAACCCATGCGAGACTGAGATGGGATCAAACCCATCGATGGCGCCAATACCAAGTCAAATTTTGTAGTGTCCCTGGTTAGTGGGCGTGTGGAACGAACGATAGGTCACACGGGCCACTAGTACTGTAACCATCAACGCACATGCTAACTCTAATTTATATAAGTCTCATTACCCCACTTTTGATGTCAAGTGTGCTGAGAATCTTTCTCCGCCTAGGTATGTAGTACTTGTGATGGCAATTCCTTGATAAGTCTGACTCTCAAGATTTTGCAACCACTTTGGGCCAAGACATTTCAACTCGACTGATATAGATAGGTATCAAAGTATGGATGCTCGTCGAGGCTCTTGATGCGAGACCGATTCGGGGAAATGAGTCTTCTGTTCCATGTTCTCGCTCCACTTGCTGTGGCCAAACTTCTAATTATTTGCAGACCTTGTTCCCCCTTTGCAATGCCTGTTCAGGGTAATGAGTCTTCTGTTCCATATTCTCGCTCCACTGGTGCTGTGGCCAAAATTTCAATCATTTACGGATTTGCTGGTTCTGGTTCCCTCTTTGGATGTCGTTCCAATGTGACAAGCACGGCCATGCACTGGATGTCAGGGTCTCACCGCCGAGAACTTGAAAATTTTCTCTTCTGCGAAAACTATAAGTGGTGGCCGGATTGGAGGCTCAATCGCTGTCAGGTTTCCCTTGTTTCCCTAAGGTTAGTGCGTCCATGATTATTGAGCATACTATCTTTGAATACTTACTGGAATACAGCACGATGCATGACCTCGAAGAGTCTTTATTTGGCACATCATCGTTCGGCACTGGACAATGTTGCTGCTTTGATAGCCGGTATCGGCCCACATACCATGGGCTAGAGCAGCGGTACATTAGTCCTACCATTGGCAAGTGCAGACCGCTTGTAGTCCAAGCAGCCCATCCCAATCGACAGGACACTGAAAGGATTGAAGTTCACGTCAGAGAAAACACACCGAAGGCAAGGAAGCTTGCCATCTGGCTGGTACTTCATGCACCATACCGCAATTTTCCCGTTTGGCTTGTACGATGGGCTTGGTTCACGCTCGCACTCATATGGCCATTCAATGTACCGAAGCATACAGGACTCTACCCTGCCTACTCATCCAGATATTATTGCCAACTCTGGATTGCTCGTTCCTCTCGTGAGCATTCCTCTCGTGGAGAGAAAATGGGGGTGGAGCCCGTTCGTGAAATCACCCATGGTGCACACCCTCGCCGACTCATCATCCATAATCTTACGTCGAATTCTTGGGACATCTGCTCTGACCCCAGTATCATCAAACGACAGCAATACGTTGCTATCTCTTACAGATATGCGGATATCGTTCCTCAAACCGTGGACAAGTCCACTCGAGCCAGGTTAGAAGAGGAATTTATTACCAAAGTCCAGGCTGTTGTGTCATCGGTCAAGGAATCTGCCTACTGGATAGATCTTGCACTGGTAGACCAGACGGGATCTCCAGAAGAGATCAACAAGGATCTTTACCGCATGGCGGACGTTTATCGTAGCGCCAAATTTACCCTCATTATCCTCTTCCCACCGGCTTCTGTTACTGAAGAGGAAGCATGGGTGAGTTATGGAGAACGACTTTGGACTCTGCCGGAAGCCCTTTTGAGCCGGGAGCTATATTACAAGTTCAGGGATGGTAATGTCACACCTATCACGCTCCACCAGCTCGCAAATCGTGCCTACGTCCATCTTGCTGAGGAGTCTGCTATCGTCAATTCATATGGACTGAGAGATCCATTGGAGAGGCTGGAAAGGCTTTCGTTACTCAAGGCTGCCCTTTGGCGACGCAAGAGCAGTAATTTAGAACGCATTTTAGCAAGGAGCGAGAACCAAGATTCATCACCCTTGTTCAGAGCAGACAGGGTGTATGCGCTCATGGGATTCTTTGAGCATCGTATCCATCCACACGCAGCAGAAACAGAGTTACAAGCGCTCATTAGACTCTCCATGGCGAACGACAACGACCGCCTCGTAGAGCGCATGGTCTGCCTTTTGCCTCCCGAAATCCCCCGGACTGCTTGCTGGTACGCAGAACAGGACGAATGGGGAGCGAATTTGTGGGACGTTGAACCCGAAATTCAGGTCGTGGGAATGACTGAAGACCATGCCCTTATCCTGGGAGGTTGTCGAGCAGTATCCATCCGATGGAAAGACTTCCCTTCCATCGCATTCGCTACCCGGAAATCTTTCAAACGTACCATTGCGACTTACCTCCCGAATCTTTTCTGGGAAATTCTCATCATTGGGATTTACATAGAGGTGCTTTGGTGGCCTATCCCTCTTCAGGAAAGGCCAATGTCGGTACACGCTGTACTCATCGCCGGGATTATTCTGATGTTGCTGGCGCCGCCGCTCGTTGCATATGGCACTTCTGGACGCATCGTGCACGCGCAGCCGTGGTTAATTGGGGTCAAGGGGCTGATATCCGCAGAAGAAGCATCTGATCTCCTCTATGGGGGTACAGCCTTCTTTGCTGTGCCTAGAACATATTACAGCGCCTCTGGCACACCCTTGTCCCAAACGGAAAAAGGTCGGTTCAGGCGCGGGGACAAGGCCCAGTTGGACATCCTCAAGCCTCGGAACGGGGGTATTGAAGACGATGACCTGTACACACTGGTTGATACTGTGTCGGCCACAATCTACTATTTCCGTGCTGCACGCCCACCGACGGTATGTCTGTACGTGGGCCGCGAGTCGGGGATGGGACGGTTCGTGTTGTGCAGTGAACGATGCACGATCAACCAATTGCACAAGGAGACGGTGGTCAGGATGCCATGGCACATCAGTCAGCATATGCGTGCGTGCGATTGGCTCGCACTTGGTTAGTGCTTTCGATTCTCTATGACCGTATACCCATATGTTTGATGTTTTCCATGCCAATTCTGTACCGCACTTGACTTGGATAAGTTGGATTTGATGTATGATTTTCATGTATTGCGTGATTTCACGTATATCGGACCCTTGGACTCGTGTTTTGATGTAACGGTTTCGCAGTGAATCCATTGTCTTTTTTTGACACGTAAGTTAAATGACACAGATTGCTCTCAGCATGATGCGTATTGCGCTCCTAGATATGCGCATCATGATGAACCCTTGCTTATGGAAAGCCGGACGTTTATGCTCTGCGGAGTACGAATTCTTTTGTACGAAAGTTAATTAATCAAATTTCCATTTCAGGAATTGATGAATGACGAATGGCAAATGACGAACAACGAATGACAAATGATAATATACGAATGGTGATCAATAAATGTCATAGGAGCACTCAAATGGGACAAGAGAATAGAAGGGGAAGAAGGCAGAGCCCATCCTGCTAGAGTGTTGCAAGTGTTTTGGATGCTTATGTAATCGACTTAAAGCGTACATTGCAGTTATTATAATTTATTTGGCAAGACAATCTGGCTTGCTTACATAATTACCTGAAAGCGGCAACAAAAGCAGCCACTACTCCCATAACATATCAATCTAATGCTTTCATACCTTTCCCCTCTATTCTAGCCACATTCCTTGGTCAAATAACAAAATGTGGTAGTAATAAAATGCTATGTATTGTATGTTATATCATTCCTACTGCTTAGATAATGTGTTTTGGCATCTTAAATTTTTTGGTCTAACCAACAGTAAAATAAAAAAAGCAAAACATATTCACATTTTTGACATACTAGACAATTGTCCTTGAGAACCCTATAATAAATTACCATTCATACATTTATACATTTCATATTGTGAGGGCAGATAAAATGACATATGACATATACATATCAGCAGACTTGGAGTATAATAT
The DNA here is from genome assembly GCA_038090575.1 of Tylopilus cf. pernanus. Taxonomy (NCBI): domain Eukaryota; kingdom Fungi; phylum Basidiomycota; class Agaricomycetes; order Boletales; family Boletaceae; genus Tylopilus; species Tylopilus cf. pernanus. The sequence continues at coordinate 2,683 of JBBPMZ010000795.1, read as the reverse complement.
ATCTTCACATCTATTTGTTAACACATTCACAGGTCTCTCTACAAAGAATTGAAGCTGTAGAGAACCAAATAACAATCCAAAAGCATACTCCAAAAATCATGTGCACAAGTCTGAACAAGTAATACAAGTAGATAAGCACCAAAAAAAATCTAGCAAATAAGTAAAGTGAGAAAATTAAGCAAACAAGAGGCCACAAGAGTAGTATGGTCAAAAAATACAACCAGTGCTAGTGAGATGTGTGCATGATAAGTAAGTTACCATAGAACACAAGGGGAATGGTAGAATAAGTAAGCTAACTAGATATGGGCCCAAGTAAGATTTAGATCATAGCTAAGATATGACTCTGTCAGATAAAATATGAGACTTAGTCATGTATGAGAATGAAAGGGATAAGAGATCACAGAGTAAAAAGAAAGAAATTGTAATAGTAAGTGTACTTCAAGTATACATTAAGTGTCATTAAACAATGACAAGATTTGCTGACTCAGATATTATATCTGATGGATTGAATTTCCACTCATATGTTCCAGATGTCTCAGCAATGCTCTATTTATGCCAGTTGTCAAGAATGCAAGTAATAGGTGATTTATCATCTCAATACAAAGACTTGAAGCTACTGATACTATGTTTTACTTTCTCACATTTTTTTTTACTTCTAGCCTATAGAAAACATTTTATAAATATCTAGAACATATAAGTAGGTTTTCTTCAGGTTTGAATTAACAGCTAGATTATTTGTAAGTATGATGTCTATACTCAAGTATTTTGTTTGTTAAACCCAGTGGGACATACACAACACTGACAACAGGAAAACATTTTCATATACTGTTTAGAATGTATTGAATCCATCCTATACTTTAAAATGACCATATTGAAGCTACAATAGTATATTGAAGTCTCCTAAGTTTCCTATGAATATGGTTCTCAAGGATAGTGTCGTGTCTAGTATGTCAAAAATGAGAATTACTGTAGCATTTCACTCAATTCATCTGTCACATATCACGCAGGCTGAAAATGACAAAAATTTTTGTTCCTGTCACACCTAATTTCATGTCACAAGCCCAACTGACAAAAATTTCCAGCAAATCCAAAGTACAGTATTAAATCAATTAAACTGAGTTCCATATACCAAGGTAATGAAAAGGGCAAAGTGTAAGTCTGAATATTTGTCCAATGACTAGAGCAACTCGGTACAGTGAAGTATGTAAGAACCACACTGCCATCAAGGCTCAACCAAAAACCGTGGAAATAATGTGTGTTAGCCCAGACTTGGAATGTGGTGTCAGTCCCATAGCATGCCAGTGAGGGAGAAGAGTTTTAACAATGTCAGGATAGGGTATAGGTATTGTCTGGATCGTCTGGAGATCTTTGACATTGGGTTGATCAGTGCTAAAGTAGGCAGATGGGAGCTGACAGGACTTTGAGTGGTTGATTGGAGTTGTAGGGGGAAGGGGAAATTCCAGAATCAAGAGGCTCGGATTGGGCAGCAAAGCTGCTACTGCAGTAACAGGCATGGTAAGGGGCTCAGGCATTGGTGGATTAGACATTTTGAATGAGACTTCCTGTGCTATTGTGTAGTGTTGCTATGATTGAAAATTTTCATTTTATTCAACTCATTTGGTAGGCCCTGGCCTCAAAGTGACGAAATTTTTCATTGTTGTAACATGTCACATAGGCTGACAATGAATGAAATTTTTGGTCAAAGTTGTCACATGTCACACCCTCTGATGAATCAAGTGAAATGCTACAGTATTAATAGTGAATATATTCTTTTTTTTAATTCTGACTCTGCCATTGGTCTCAACATTTTAAGATACTAAAACACATTATACAAGCTGTGGAAGTGATTGCATATGTAATACATAGTATTTTACTACTGCTATATGTATTATTTTATCAGGGGATGTTGCTGGAATAGCATGTCTGAATATGCTATGGGAGTAGTGGTGCCATTAGGTAATTATATAAGCAGGCAGCTTGCAAATACTAAAATATCTTGCAATGTACAGTTTAAGATAGATTACATAATCATCCAAAACAGCGGTACTCTCCTGCAAAATGACCTAACAATAATTACCCTACCTTCTGCCTGATTCTATCAGGATTGGCTGGTTTGTCGTCTGCCATTCTTTGTTCATTTTTCGTTGTTCGTTGTTCGTCATTCGTCATTCATCATTCGCCACTTCCTGAAATGGCAGTTTGATCGATTAACTTTCGTACAAAAAAATTCGTACTCCGCAGAGCATAAACGTCCGGCTTTCCATACTTGCTAGTGTAACATTGGTAAAGCTAGAGAACTTCTCCGGTATCCCAGATGAAGTGCTGGAGATCCACAGTCCGACTTGGGACTTAGGTCTTACCGTTCCCAAATACCAATCACTTTCAACCATAACTACACAGTGCCATGCCCAGTTTAGATCGTGAGCACATCTTGAAGCTGTGTGCCTTGATTGTCTCATACCACACCGACAACTTACAAAAACCATCCATAAATCACCAAATTAACTCTGGAAGCCTCAAGTAGACTGGACGGACATTGAAGATCTCGTAGATCAACGCTGGCTCTTGGATTCCCACCGGGATCTCTCCGATGGGAGTCGATTTCTGGTCTCCGAGTTCTACTTGACTCACGTATCCGCTCTTTGTACTTTATTTTATGGCAAACTGCACTGTGAGTCGAAGG
>JBBPMZ010000794.1:0-10537 GCA_038090575.1 Tylopilus cf. pernanus | reverse complement strand
GTGCGTTTTGAGGGTGGTCATGGTCATGGTACTACACCAGCTTGAGGACTTCAAGTTCGGGCAGCTTGCCAGAGTTGAAGTTGACTTGGAGAGGTTTGCTGGATGTTGCACTCAGGCTGGCACTGGCCAGCACTGGCCAGATGTCTGGTCTGTCCAGCTACCTCCATCAAGGTACCTAACTGGTAGGTCTGTTCCAGAATGATCCCAGATCAGCCCAGTCCATAAAGATCTGGGAATGACTGGAATGACTGGTTGGATTTCCTCTCAATCCCAAATCAGTTGTTTATCACAGACTTGCCCACAATGGCCCAGTCTAGAAATGACTGTTAAACTGATCCACAACAATTATCAAGCCCATTCCAGATATGGGCATTCTCGACAGACAGGGGAAAAGTGAAATTGGCATTCCAAATCAGGTGTACACTGAAGATATAACACGATTACAAGTATACGAAGATCGGATCTAATCAAGATCGACTTCGAAACCCGTCGTGGTGGTGACCGATCCACCGTTCCTGAATGAATGAGAAAAAAATAAACTATCAATCAGGGAAATATAGGTTTAAACAAACACTCACATTCCAATCTTGGCCCATTGGACACGAAGGGCCTTGGTCTTCGCTCGGTGAACCGGGGTCGTATCACACTTCGTCATAAGACCAAGAATGTCCGTATAAACGTCAGTGTAAACGTCGCGCTTGAACGTGACCTCCTTCCCCTCCACGGCAACCTCGTCGAGGGCAAGTTTCACCTGATCATATTTGGATTCATCAGTACGGATCATCGAAAACGGAAAAGCGTTACTACAGCTGTAGCAGCGAGCGCGACGGCAGGACGTGGAACTTCGTTTGCAAAGACCTCTGGGAACAGACTTCCAACTGAGTTACAACCGGTGTAGAAAAAATCGACGACGAGCCCCTCAAGCGCGGGGTGTGCAAGATTATTCGTATGACCCTACAGAACGTCAGTCTTGACATAGCGGTACACACTCCACCCACCTCTTCATCTTTCCCATTTTTCAAGAAGTCTCCGCGCTCCAGAAGTGCTTTGGCAAGTTCGGCATTGACGGTTCGACGGTTCTGGGAATCCCACCGATAACGTTCACGGACGATGTTGCGAGCTTTCTTCTTAAGGGAAGATCGCCAGTTACCTATGTCTTCCCATAGCTGGCATGAAGTTAGCGTTGGAGATAAATGACAAATAGCTACGCACCAACTTGGTGATGCCATCCAGATACTGTGGCCACCACCCTATAAACAATCAGAACCATATCATATGATAGTAATAACAGGTGTACTTGCCGTCTGGTATCGTTAATCCACGGTTTCGGCGCTCGACTATAGCTTCATCTATATATTCGACAGCCTTCGAATTGAATTGTGGGCGCAATGGGAATGAGTTGAGAGAGGCGAGGTCGCAGTGGGAGAGTTGCTTCGCACGCTCGATGAAATCGCGTACTGGAGGGGGATAGAAACTCAGTTGGGAAGGATCGGTATTGTCTGCATGCGTGCTGGCTGTAGCGGACCCGAGAGTGGGAAGGAAGTTAGGATCAGCTGGAACAGGTAGGGCGGCCGGGGGTGCTTGAGAGTGTGCCAAAACGTGGGCTTCTGCTTCCTCTATATCACCCGCCCTGGACCAGTTACGACTAATTGGGCGAGATCCTTGATCCGTATCACGTAGGGCGAGTTGAGTATAGCCAACGCGCTGCAACATCTGTTGGTTACGAACGGCCATAAGCTGTGCATTATCGGGGAGTCGTGGTGGGCGGTTGCGACGGTGGTGTTGCGCAACAACGTCTTCCAGGTCGCCGCCTAATGAACCTGTCAGTTAAGTGTATATGCCAGCTGCTGGCCTACCCTGAGTGATCGCAACGCTGCCATTTGCGAGGCCGTTGTCTACATGAATTCCTGTATTCATAGTGCCTGATCGAATCAAATGTACTCAGTATGACAAAAAAGAGTAGGCGAACGCGGAATAGAATAGAACTTACTGGCACTTCGGTCTTCCAATGCATTACAAACTATAGACTCAGCCAGGCGTTCATCCTCATCCGGAGACTGCTCGTCGATGTCGGATGCATTGATACGAGCTTCAGGCAAGGGAGTCTGGTGGAACCCTGCTGGCCTTGGCGGTGGCGAACCAAGGACTTCGTCGACCTTACGAGGTTCAGTTGCGGCAGTAGCAAGAAGTCGAAGCTGCGAGGATCGTCGTTGTAACTGGGACGCGTTAATATCTCCGTAAGCCATTCCGCGGTCGCCATTTGGCCCGCACCGAGATGAGACCTGCGAGCTGGCAGCAGTGAACTCAGAACCGGTACGCGATTTGCTCGTAGAAAACAGAGATGGAGGTGGGGTCGAATAGGATGATGTGGCTGAGGCAACCGAAGACCTGTCATGGAGTCGTGCTCGTCTGCAACTCAGAAGTACGTTAGAGAATGTACGTACGGACGCTCAATAGAAGGTGCCGCCCTGTGCTCATTGCCATCACGGTTGGGGGGAATCCTGAAACCGAACTGGCTGGCCTGCGAAAGTGTAAATGCTGGCCGAACTTGCGTCGAAGGAATGGAGGTTTCTGTCCAGGGAGGGAGCTGACTCTCCTCGTCTTCATATGCCGTATCAGACAAGTGAGATGGGGCCATCGCATTGACCCCCTCTCCCACTGTCGCGAGATCGAGATCACGAGTAGACTGTCTTGAGGGTCTTGCCGACTGAATGTCCTCGATGTTTCTTAGTTGCTGGATCAATCCTCCGCAACCTTTGCGGTCCCTCGACGAACGCCTTGGCTGGGTTTCAGGAGCTTCTGTAACATGAAGATTCAAAAACGAAAGACAGGTATCAACGGCGAACTAACCGAGACGATCATCGTCGTTGAACAGTTCCTCTGGTCTTGATCGTTTGCTCTTCGCGTGGCTAGTGGTCTGAGAGTTGTTGGATTTTCTTTTGGAAGGCATTGGAACAGAACGGAGAAGATCAGAGTAAGACGACTGCGACGGCCAATGAGAGTAGTTTTCGACGTACCGGAAAGTATAAGTAGAAGACCCCCACGCGGTTCCAACGAGGTGCTGAACTTCGGGAACGTGAAATTTTCAATCCAAATGCGTTTACTTGAGTCGAAAACTAACACGCTACTTATTCGTTTCATTATTCGTAGCGTCGTGTCGCGTGCTCTACGTAACAACCTATGTAAGAGATTCTTGTAGAAACGCTTATCCCTGCTTTTTCTCGAACAACGTGCCAACGCTACGGGCCATCCGTCTACCATGAGGATCAACTTGGAGAAGAGAACCGGGAGGGGAGTTAAAAGGGTTAAACCGAGCACGCTTCGAAGGACTGGCAGGCCCCAAGCCATCCGCATCCGGATCAAGCTCTCGATCCCGTCGAAGGGACCGACTCGCAGGTTGATGCAAGGCAGAGTCAGTCCGGATAGCGGTACGGCCATGAGGAAGGTTTTTCGGTACGATGGGGGGCGCATAGAGTAATGGGGCTTTCGGTAGTCCAGATTTGGGCCGGTTAGTAGCGGTCTCTGATGGAGTTCCTCGCGGAATTGAGTCACGGTTATTACCACTTTCCCGGTCCTCGCGTGATACATTCTCCCAATCGTCGGGTCGAAGGTTAGAAAGTGTCGTAATTATATGTCGAATGAAAGTATCGTGACTACACGAGGTCTTGCGATAGAACTCTCCGTTCTCATCCGTCGCCAACGGTAGTATAATTTCTGCTCGCAGGCGGGACAGGAGAGGGATGACTGGTTTGAAGTATGGACTGACGTGTTTCACAATGAAAGGCGTCCATGTTACGTCGGATTGAATGGTGATCATCTTGAGTACGCTAGGCTCGAAAGTGTTGAAGTATTTGTCGAAACACTCGGCGAGATCAGCTTCTGACTTCTGTCGAGCGGGACCATCGTAGAGCACGCAAATCCCAACGAGAACGTAGAAGAAAGACTCCAAGTCATGGAAGGCATCATGCACTACGGGCTGCCCCGGTCCAGCCATCACAAGCTGCCCAGCCATCCATGACCAAGTTCCCTATTTGACACGTCAATTTTTCCAGGTCGTATATACACACGCAAGATCGAGCGCACCGTGCGATAGAGTGGGCATAAGTCAATCGTTTGGCGTGGATCATCGTCGGGGTTATCAACGCCCATCCGCAGCGTAATGTCATGGTTAGCTGTGAGTTTCGAGACAGGTACCAACAGTGGTGCATCAAGACTGCCAATTTTTCGAGCAGGGACGATATTGTCGTAATCGGTAGGCGATTCGATTCTCGGAAGGCAGTCCGAGTCAGAAGAGGGACCATCATCACTTGATGTATCAGAGAACGTTTCGGAGGATGTGATAGGGACCGCATAGCCCCAATCTCCGAGAATCCCTCGCCACGAAAGATTTTGTATGTTCTGGCACAAGCGCTGTCGAGCACTAGAAGAGAGGTGGTTCATGTATTTCGAATGATCCGTCCGGTTCTTCGCTGGTGCGAGAAAGAGATTCGGAGGGCTGATATCCCGGTGGAGAATACCAGCAACCTCAAATGCATCCTTATGCGCTAGAGTTCAAGTCTGATCAGATTATGGTGGAATATCACGAAACATGAGCTTATCTTACCAACAACTTGATCGAGGTATCCGACGAGAAGTTCTCCGAGCGACGAAAACTCTAAGATTAGCTGTCCAACAGGGCGAGAGACAAGGCGAGACAAGACTCGTAGGTCAAAAGCTGAACCAGAAGGAAGAGCAGAACAAAGAAAGTGGGTTGAGTGATTGACCTCCGAGTTGTGGAGATTGGTCTTGACTTGCTCCTCGCTGACCAACGTAGGGACGCCTTCGATCTGATGCTTTCCAAGCATGTGCAAGATCATCCCCTCGGTGTACTTCCTAAGCGGGTCGGTCCAGGAATCTTTCACTACAACGCGCGGGTCGTCCTGATTGCTCGACGACTCCATCTCACCCTCCCAGACCGTCGTTCCTCGACCACCGAGGCTGTCGGATATATCAAGTACGTTCTTCAGTCGGATCCTACGACGTTTACCATCCTTATCCGTGATCTCCACCCACTTCGATCGCTCTTGCCCTTGGTCTTTAGAGCTGTGGCGCTCCGACTGAGTATTCGTTAGCTTTGTGTTCTCCGACAGGCCTTCTAGGGACTTAGAGTTGGTATGCGTGTGTGGTGTCGGGGTCAAGTCCCACTGAATGGACATGTCGAACCCGATCGTAGTATAGTCTGCGAAGGACACGCCGATGATAATGCGCAGGAAGTGGAGTGGGGAAGCGTGGATATTGAACGCGCAGGTCGAGATGGAACCGCTACGATGAAAAGTCGTAAGATATATAGATGCCCCCAGAATGCGAATACAAGACACCAGAACACGGCCGTCCTGTGCGCCCAGCAAGCAAGAGGCTTTCCCGGCAAGTTCAATGAACGATTCTTTATCCCTCTTCGTGTCAGAGCGATTCTTAACCTCGCAAAATGTCACCACCTGTTCCCAGGATAGATTGTTGACGCCTTCGGGGGTTTGAAAGTAGCACGTAATGTCGGGCTTTCTCTTTGCGCGTGCGCCATCCAACGGTTTTGTCGCAGATTTGGCATTCCATTTACTACAGCAGGGGGATCAGAAACAGGTTCGTCGGGGGTGGTTAAACCGCAGAAGTGAATGGGACTCACAAGCACGATACACCACACGTTTCGTAGATAACAGCACGCAGCCTGTTCAGAAAGTTCGCGAGCAGTGGTTCGCGATTCGTGTTTTGACCATTCTTAACTGCAGGAAATTCATTCCAACTTTTCGTAGGGTTCTGTTCCGTGGCGTCTCTGTAGTAGCCTTGAGTTTTCAAAGTTTCTAACAAACTTTCGAGGGTGTGGTCTTTCGGAAGTATCTGGCGCTCTGGATAGATAAACTCGAGGTATGAAACGCTAGCTTCTTGTTGACTGAGCCACACTGTCCTCTTCCAACTGTCCTTCTCGAGCAACTGGTCCATTGTTTTGCGTTGGTGGTCTGCTTTGCGACGGCAAGGTTGGGGTATAGTTGCTAGCTGCGCATTTCAGTGAGTATTCTCGTTCAAACAGAGAGCTGGTGGCAAGGCACTCAACAGTCAGCAAGTTGTAAGGCGTGGCTTGGGCCGCCTGAGTGATTGTGTCAATCAACTAGATATGTGGTTTCGTAATATTGATTACTCACTGGAACCTTCAAGTTGCTCTTAGCCGCGTCGGACTTCGAGTTGGACGGGGTATTCATAGTGTTCAAATCGATTTGATGGCAATGGATGAAAGCTGAAAGCAAGGGAACAGATAACGATCTGACGACCAAGCGAAATCGATGGATATGAAGACACGCGTATGTAATAAGAGTATTTAACATCAAGTACTGTTAGTTGGAGATAATGCGTAATACAACTCTTTCGACCAATACTTGTTAAGCCAGAATTCGCTGCTTAGTTCGTAACTGTTCAGTGTATTCAGGCGTGGATGGGCCTCGGTACCGAAGTGAGGGATGAGATGAACAGGGGAACAAATCAACGTTAATGGGATTACGTCTCCAATGCGATCCCCATTTGCCCTTACAGCCCGCTTGAGAAGAGGCATCTGAGTCACCGTGCTCACATTTCCAATGTTGAAACGCTGTACGTATGCCGCGAAAAAGTCGCAGTGCAGAGGTCGGAATATAACGCGCAGTTGGACAACGTTATGTCCGACCAATCCGCGTTGCGGCCAGTCGCTCTCGTGTTGACTGCTGACGATCGCCGAGTCATATTCACCATACGGATTGGCATTTGAGGGGGGGACAGCACGAAGTGTTTGAGGTGGTTCTAGATCCTTCTTGTGGTACGACTTTTGTTGTACGCGTACACTATGCCAGATCTGCAACCTGATGTTATCTGGCGCTAGATTGCGACCCTGTTGTGCCAGGAAATCGCAGACGGCTGGAACGAGGTCGGGTAGCTTATATTTGAGGGCTGCCTCTTGAAGGGTAAGTCGCAGCGAGGGTTTGATTGCTACATGGAATGCAGTCGTCGACGTAGCAAACGTACACAAGGGTTTGGGAGCAGTGGGATTGGATCCGTTCAGAAGCGCAAATGAAGTAGTGAAGTAGTCCGCGATGGGGCGTGTTGGAGTTGGGTACTCGGAAGCAAGCTTTTCTGTATCGGGTTCGTGATCTTCGTCCTCGGAAGATTCTTCGTCAGTTGTTGGACCCATATGGCGCCGTTCTTCCATATACGTAGCTAGATCAAACCTAAAGCACTTGTCCAACCTGTCGAGATGTCGTGCGATTTGACTGTAATAATTTTGATTGTTGCCGGCACGGGCGGGTACTTTGATCTCGTCGACGTGCGCGTGTTCGGTTACATCGGCGGTCCACTGCATCGGGGCTCCAGACCGACAAATACCAGGAACTACGCTCTGAAGCAACTCAAGCTTCGGAATTTCCCAGTTATCTCGTACGCTATGGCGGATTATGGCGTCTTTGTGGTCGTGGAATTCTTGAAGGGCCTGGGCAACACGATCGACGGAATGATCAGTGAATAGAGGGGCCTGTGCGAGGTATCGAAAGTCCAGAAGAGCACGAACGGCAATCAGGAACCTTCGAGGGATACCACCAGCTACAACCCCTATGAGGTACCGTTGTACGGCACGGTGATCTCGGCCCGTGACTTGCTTTAGCTTGGATATTCCATCGGCGAATGCCCGATATCCTACGGGGGTTTGGACAAGGGAAAACCGAAAATCTAATTCTTCGGCGCCGAGTACTGAGACGCACCATTTGACGTCATGGTCCCAAGCAAATCTGTGAAAGTGATGCAAGGGTTCTATCGTGATGAAGTCGCAAGGATTCGATACCGCCCAATCCATCCAAATCGGCTCGACGACACCGTTCAATCCCAACGATTTGATGGTCTTCAGGAAGTTCTTGTAATCCTTGGGTGAATGCTTTGAGCATGCAGAACGAATTGCGAGGAGCGTTTTCTCCGCAGTACGAGGGGGGTGTCGATAGGAATCGCCAAAGTTCTTGGATGTAGCGGTAGTGACTGGCGACACTTTCGGACCCGTGACTGCCACTAGACTCTCCTCGGGAGTATCCGCGATCCAGGAAGCTAAAGGAGTGAAACAATATCGAAGATTTCCAAGGGGATCACTCATCATAACCCCCACTTTCGCAGCAATCTTCAACGGCGAGAGCACGGTATTGAGTGCCTGATGAAATAGACGATCTTGGAGGAGGCTGCGAACGCGAGTGGTTTTGTGAGTAAACTTCGCGACGGGGAGTAAGGCGAGCAGGAGGTACGCGTGGAGGGACGTCTGACTGCGGATATGTGCGTCGATGTTGGCGAGGCTAATGAGAACCGGGTGAGTGACACGGTTACCACTCATAACGGAGATATTGGTCTTGTCGGATGACAGGACCACTCCGAGGAGTGTAGCTCCTCCTGGCAACTCCTCCTTGGACAATATCAGTCGCATTATCTCTGCGTGCTTGAAACGTATCCTTACCTGAATCTCCCAGGCACGATCTCCGCTTAACCATTCATCGTAGATTCGACAGACTTTCGCGGCACAAGTCCAAACCTTCCTGGGAACGAACGAAATATGGGAGGCGAAGAGAGGGTGGCTGAGAAGTGCTTGAAGACATTCAATCGGGTTGCGATAAAAGAGTCGAAGTGGTTCCTTGACAGGGTACTCGGGCTTCAAGGTTTCGCATACCCACTTTGGCCCCGATGGAAGCATTTCGGCCCGTGCTCTGAGTTCCTTCGCGGATCGAAAGGATAACGATGCGGATTTGATCTACAGCGGGTGAGAAAGTGAACCAAACCAGGAATTTTACTTACAATGTCAAGCGACAGGAGTGTATCGATGGCTGCCATGCTGAGACGAGAGCGTAACAGCCACGAAGCAAAAGCCCACTCCCGTTTTGATGCCCAAGGGTAGTAAACATTTTCGCGTCTTCGTTCCGCGTACTGATCGATCCAGAAATCATCCATAAAGGTGCTTCCACCGGAGAAGGTTTCACTGCAACCTTCGAATATCTCCACGAAACGTCCTGGAAGAAGCTGTTCGGGACCAGGTTCAGGAGGCGGAGAAGCGGGTCGATTGCTAGGAGAGCCAGTGAGTGTATCGTCGCCCATTTCAATGTCTTCGTGTGATACGGACTGCTCGGGCGGAATAGCCTCGAATACTTCATCTTGAACCCGAAACGTATCGCTATGGGAACGAGAACCCACGTCTCCAGTAAGTCCTATCCCATCGATCGGACTGTCGTAGTCGGCGAAAAGAGGCAAGTTTCCAAGTCCATAGCACGCACTAGACGGCTGATTCATGTGCTGAAGAACGTTCGTTTCTGTACAAAACTTCTTTCCACAGCGAGGGCAACGAATCGTCTTGAGCCGACTGCGGGTTGTCTTTGCTTGAGGCATGGTGGACGTTAGCACTTGAATGGAAGGACGTCACGGCATATCTGCAGGTGAGTGTTGATATTACGATATGTATCTGACATTATGCGCCGCATAGCGCCGTAGCACGACTCTCTCCTTCCCACATAACTCGTGGTCCCCTCCGAGTCGTCGACATCCTCACTACCGTCCCCCCACTTCGCGATGCTCAAAGGTTTGGCTATTGACCCGGAAACCTCGGTGGCAGGTACGATTCGGTCAATATCGCAAGAATATTGTCGCTACTGACCACAATCTTTGCGAAGAATTCCAGCTCGCGCCAAGCATGGACCGCCACGAGAGTACGGCTGTTCCTATGCACCAAAGATCTCCCTTCGAGTCCGATTCACGTCAGTTCAAACCGTCAGCGTATACGGTCTTACCAACTAAATTGACTTAATGCAGATCCCCCAAAGGATTCCTATTATAATCACTACGACTGGTCACTAGGAGGTGGACTTGACACGGTGAGGGATTGGGCAACAACTTTAATATTTCGTTGTTGATTCGTGCTTCCCAATTTAGAAACATCCTGGCCGCGTTGTCCCTCCTCCGCGCAGTAGTACGGAGGCTTACTTGCTTCTAGAGGCAGCGCGGAGTGACAGAACAATCTCACGCATGCGAAAGGATCTCGCGTATGAGATCATCCATCGGAATGTCATCACCTTGCAACTCAATCGACTACTGTCCGAAGATGCCGAAAACGAATTGCGAGCTGCAGACGAATTTGTCGGTCATGTTCGTTTGTCGATTCGCCAGAATGGCTACTCGGTCGTTCGCGAACATGCGATACAAGAAACACATTCACCGTCACATCGTATGTGATGAATACACTACCTTTTTCAATGGTGTTGTTCCTTGACGTTCCCCACATTCCAGGCTTTTTGTCGCGTGAACTATCTACTCAGGCTCTCGATGTCACTCTGGATTAGTATCTAGACTCTTCGCCGTGATTGATGTGTGAGAAAAAAAATTCTTCAGTAGTTAATATGTATGATATATATTGTATGCACATGTTCTAGACTGTCACAAGGAGAATTGGGTTGTGCTGTGCTGTGCTGAGTTGTGCTGGACTGGCGCTTGGCTAAAATGTGCAAAAAGTTAGTGTCTCGGCTACGGA
>JBBPMZ010000793.1:0-10537 GCA_038090575.1 Tylopilus cf. pernanus | reverse complement strand
TCATTGTCGGACAACTCGGGGATAGCGGCTCTACTGAAATGACAAGAATAACGTATGTCAGCTGACGGGTCACATACTCCCTGCCAACCCACTAGTGGCGCTTCCGCAGGATTCTGAGTTCTTTCTCCTCTCACTCCCCCTCCGATCCAGGGTCCCAATGCACCAGCCATTGACGGGATTCCAGGGCCAGCTTCCAATAGAAGGCGCTTTGATCCGTTAATCTGCGATAATGCATGGGTCTCAAGTGGAGGCCGCCAACGAACGTAATGCTAATATACTTTTATCGCCATTGACATACTTATCACCCAGATAACATGCATCTATTCCCCGGTTCTGCATTCGGTATGTACTTCGTCAGGCGCTTTCAGGGTCCTTTGCCAAGGTACCCGAAGGCGGAGCATACCCAAGGCGTGGGCTATCCGAGTACTTTCAATCATCATCTCCTTCGGAATTCGACTAGTATGGCTCGGCGCATCGACATAACGCTCGTGTTTTCTATAGTTCCTTGATTACCAGGACAATTCTCATTTTAGCAAACATTTCATGAATCCTTGAAATTACAGCAGAATAAGTTTACTTGGATACGAGTAACGACCCCCGAAAACACTGCCATCTTATCTAATTCCACCAGCGCAATCCTTCCCACAGGAACCACTGTTCAGTACCCGCTGCAATTGATTTGAGCGCCAGTCACTATACTTAAGCAGAACACTTTGTTCCCATCGATGCCACAGCGCACGTCCACTGGGGGGACCCATCTCTCTCTACATGGCACGCTTTACCACAGCATCCTCTTTTGGTGCCGTTGTTGACTTCAGCGTCACTCCAAACCACCCCTACTACACTGATTTTGACGAACCAACTAATGTCCAGCGTCACTGCTTGCCCCTCGTTCCTAATAGCACTCTTGGGTACGCATCTTGACTGTGCTGCAAAACGAATATTAACATGGTTATCTTGTGTCCAGGAATTTCCCCGGACTACCAGTAGTTCAAAAGTCTCCGGCCACTTTTTCGGGGCCGCAAGTTCACTCTTTTCAAGACCCTCCAGATATCTCCTTTCCCTCTCCACCAAGCTACTTGGATTTCCCATCTGAGAACATCGCTCATGGTCTATCATTTACCATTCCGATCCTCGCGGACAGAGCCCCTCCATACGATATTCACCATTCAGCTTCAGTATACACACATCAAGCAAATGAGACGACGCCGGTGGCATCACTGACATCCCCTCTTCCTGCTGTCTCCTTCCCCCCATTTCCCTACTCTGCTTTATTGACGCCCCCGCGTTTCCAAAATCTTCCCGCCGCGACGACGAGCGGTTCAACACAAGTCGGGATGCAGGCTCCAGACTATTCTACTCTGCTACTGCCGATTGTCCCCGACGTTGTACAGTCCGCCACTGCGTCGGCTCCGCCAGTTCCGCAACTTCCACTTGCTGCCATGAATAGCAACATTCCTCATGGCTCGAATCCCACCTGCCAGTGCATGATCGATGGGTCACCCTGCAATGCCACATTGTGCGGAAGCACTCGGTTCGTACGTGATCATCTTAAACGGGATCATGCGTTCTACGGTGGTGGCAAGGACACGGTACGGTGTCCATGGGGAGGATGCCAAGATACGTTGCAACGCGAGAACATCCCTAGGCATATCGTGTCTCGGCACCTCAGGGTGAAGGTTGGGTGCACTGCATGCGGCCTATTGCTTTCCCGTCGTGACGTGCAATACACGCACGCGAAGGCCTGTCCTGCGAGGCGCTCGTCTGCTTAATTCCGGCCCGGTTCCGACTCGGAGGCGTTCATTGTCTGTACACGTGGGAGCTTCTGACAGAGTCCGATGCTCGACGCCGCCATTATCACTGGTATTGATTGTGACAAAGTGTATCCATGTAATACGACCTCTAAGGGATTTCTGGTCCAACTTAACTTAGATAATAATTTGTTATATTATCATAGCCTACCACATTCTTTTACGATACTACTTGTGCTTTGATCTAGTACACACATCATTTCCTTGACGAGACTTGGGCTTCAGAAAACTACTAGTAGCAATCGGAATATTACTTTACATAATTGTTGAAACAGATGTGGACGCGCTTACAATGTCCTTGTTTGCTTTGGCTCAGGCTCGACCTTGAAGTCAACCTATGAGCGAAGCCGTCCTCTAGTACACACAGTCGCACTTTGAAGCAGTCTGGGACCCTTCCATAGGAGTGCTCCGACTCCCGATTCTCTCAATTTCTCTGCCAACAGGTTTAATCGAATCAAATCCAGCCCGGGACATAAACAGTAGACTGCCAGCTCTATGAACACCGGCAACAAAGCAAAGACCGTGGCTATAATACGTTCTCACCTCTTGTCAAGTGGTGCCAAGTCTAGGACGGATCTCAATCCTACCCAAATTGACGGTCCTCACTGACTGAAGCTCATAGGACCTGCTCTCTCAGTTTAGGTTTGATGTCGGAGAAATTGTTTATGCCCATGTGGGAGAAGCTGAAGTTTCACATAGTGTGTATCTGAAGCTTGGCGCCACTGCTGCCATGCCAGTGACCACCTCCTGCTACCACGTGTTCAACGTCCATCAAGGATCAGTTGAGTACTTGTCAGATGATCATTGACGACTCGATAACATTTGATGATTCCTTGACCCGGAGGGCGTCGAGAAACATAATCAATCTGGCATGTTTCAAGATACTAACTAGTACTCAGCAGTGGTCATCATGCACCTGGTACCATCTCAGGAGCAAGTTGAATATGCTCAGTCGCAGAAATATTAGTGAAAATAATATCTTAGGCTGAGTCACCGCATGCACGCTCTCTTACGTCGTCCCCACAGTAAGCCATAGCGTTCCCTCAGTTTCTGAGGCTCAGTGACATCCTGGTCACCTATAAAGAAGGACGTCCAATGCGGCGACCTCTAGTGCACCATGTCTCTCTCTGAAAGAGCCACCCTCATGATAGGATCATACCTACCTTCAGGATGTCCACTAATCCCCAGCGATATGCGTCCAATCACTTGGCGAATATCAAGAAGAGTCGGACGGATCGCCACGTACAGTCACAACCTCCATGCTATGATTTGCTTCATCAATCGGCCTTTGACTAACCCGAGGCTTGCCACTTCGTCTCGACTGATAGCGTGTGCGAAGCACAGAGAGGGACACGGCCCTCTCTCTGCAGCGGATTGACTGGGACGCTGAATAGATGTGCCTTACTTTAGACTGGCCTGCATGGTGCAAAGTTGGACTAGACAGAGAAGCGACAACTAATATGGCTGATATAGGATTCATCGGCGGTTGGATGAGTATTCGAGGCACGTGTTGAGTCGTGCACGTTCTAGCGCGCATGTTGACGACGTTGACACGAATAGATTCGTAAGGGAGCTGGCATCTTCAGAAGGTCTATAGCCGAGCTGACGACATCCACAGTCCTAGCTTGGCATCCTCAGCGGGACATGGTCGAGGAGTATGCTGAACGGGATAGGCTTATATGGAGCGCAAAGTGGTTTGATGGAATTGAACAAAGCGATAAATCTGTGAAGATATCACGTCGTGACTGTTTTATGCTTACGGTGCCCCACCCACACGACACCTACGCCCGCATACAAATACAACGTTTTGGGCTCAAACCCAAATTCCCCAGAAGTCGCCCCGAGATAATCCGGACGGTCCGGACCTCGCTCGTGTTGACCTCAGGCCAGACTGCGACAATCTTTACTTGCATTCAAGTGAGGCGTATATATATATGACATACTAATCCCGCATGCGTGACCAGCCCTTGGTAAACGAAACTCGCGAATCGTTATCGGAGAGTGGCATTCTTTTTCTGTTCCTTCAGCTTCTCGATACGCTACAACCATCGTCGTCAATCCCAGGATTGATCATACGTCGGGGAAAAAAACATACCAGACGCCGTTCCTCTTTCCTCCTCGCCATTTCATTTGCTTTTTCTTCTTTGGTCATCCCGACAGTCAACTTGGGAAGGGATTCTGACTCCGCGAGCAATGGAGGTGGTGACAATATTGGGGTGGATCGAGCACTGGACACGGGCGAAACAGCGATAGGTTTAGTGGCAATGTGGGTTGATTTCCGAGGTTGCGTATGGGTATGAGGCTGGGGTGTTAGGGCACGAGAAGGTGGCTGTGGAGAACCCCATAGCGTCGACAAGGCTGGATTACGGGAACCGGCTCCTGTATTCATGTCGCCCCATTCGTCATCGCCTGAAGTTGATTGGTCAATGTACAATTTTCAAGAGCAACCAACCCACCTTTCGGGGAACTGGCACTTGAGGCACCAAACCCGAACTCGGTCGTGGATACGACAGAGGTTGCAGGCGCACTTTCGAACGCACCTGATAAAATACACATGAAAACGTATGGTGTACGAAATGCGGAAAACTTACTCCAGTCACCCTCATCGGCATTCACGTCCATCAGGTCATTCCCCCAGGTGTTGATTTCCCCCTCCTCAGCAACGACTTGTTCAGCAAGTTGTGCCGCAACCGATCTTCCGTTCGTCTTACTCCCGAGTCGAAGGCCTTTCGGTTGTGCGAGATCAGTCGGACGTAGCTGCGAATCCGCACCACCGCCGGTCAGTTCAGACCCGGGATTGGTAGGTGGTGTGGTGGATCCACTCGCAGGATTCACGATTGTGCTCTGCAAATCACTTGGAGCAAGCTGTCGTAGGGATAATGTCACCAAATGACCACTGTAATAACGTATATATTACCTTTTTCCCAAGAGAAGACATGGCCCATCCAGCGAATGCCCCAGCGGCACCTGTGGCTGAGTTGACAAGGGTTGCTTGCGAAAACCCACCCGGAATGGATAGAGTTGCATTTGTACCAGTCTCACCGTCCACCAGTGTAGTTTCGGGCTGTAGAACGATTAGTATCACGGTAGAGAGTGCATAATGCTGGGCCTCACCATGGAAGCCGCGTGCGTTTCTAAGCGTTTCATAAATAACTCCATCGCCTTGAACGCTTGATCTCGGACGATCCTGAATGATACTCAGTGTAACACGCAAACGATAGAATACAATACTCGCTTCTCCTTATCAATCGTAGCTCCTACAACATTTGGAATGACCTTGACAGCAACGTCTTCAATGCTGAAGCATTCGTTGGTCGCTGTAAATGCCATGAGACCCGCCACACGTGCGTGTACAAATGAATCCTTGAGAGCCTTCGAAAACGCAGGTACAAGGACCTTTTGTTTTGTATTGTAACCAAGCGCGGGCCCTAATCGTCCGATGAGAATGCACGTATTGGTTCGTATGGAGGCTTCTGGGTCGCTCTGAAGGCGCGCGAGATGTCGCAGGAGATCGTTGTTGAGAATACGATCGCTGAGCTGCATGTACCGTGCTTGAGACGGATCAAGGAGAAGAAATACGAAGCATACCTTTGGAGAAAGAAGGACGATCGCACGAACCGTTGCTTCGCGAATGACAGAAACCGTGTCCGTAAAACCAGATTGCTTGTCCATCACGATCAGAACAGTATGGCAGGTGTGGAAGGAAGGGTACACGTACAAGGTTAGGCCAGATTTTCTCTGCGACAACTTTTCTGTCGAGTCGATCCGCGTATTCAGAGAGGTTATCAAGGAGGGCCATTCGAGTTCCTCGATCGGGGCTTGCAAAGAGTCTAGTAAGGGGAGCGAGAATTATGTTGATGTACTCTTCGGATGGTACGTTCTTGCCAAACTGTAGAATCAACGGGACGATAGTGACTGCAGATGCGCCTCCGTACTCGAGTGCAGTTACAAGGGAAGGGAGAATGCGGAATGATGCGAATTCGGGAGGAAAGGAGGACGCGGACTCTTTCAATGCGCTTCATTCATATCACAGTTAGTTCATGAGTTCCCTACTAGAAATTAGTCGTACTGACCGGAGAAGTGTGGCCTTGTCTGATTCGTTGGCGAGGCTGAAGTTGTCGAGGCCAGAGCATACCTTCACTAGCCGATTACTGGAAAAGAATCCCGAATTATCACCAACTGTCTCTGCCATGCCGCTGTCCAAGAAAGTTTTCGGCGTCATGCGTCCTTTCGGGTTCGGATTGAGAAGTTTCTTGAATAACGTAAAAACAGAGAGCGGGATGGAACCGCGAGATGAAGGCTGAGGGGGCGGATGTGGTGGCTCTGCAGTCTCGAGTGGGGGGTGCGCAGGATTGAAAACTGAATGCAGAAGGAGCCCAAGTGCGTAACCGTCTGCAGCAGACACTGGACCACTGGACACCGTCAATGAGGATTTTAAGGAAGAGACCAAACTGACTCACTCCTTCAACGTGGACCAGCCACTCTTCTTAACCTCCGGCGGCGCGTAGCTCATCGACCCCGGAAACAAACCACCCATTGTCTGAGTATGTTGTATCAGCGAAGATGAACACCCTATACCAGGCGGAACTTACGTAGAGAACTGGGTTGTCGTCTTTAGGGTTGCTCAATACTTCGAATCCACCCAGTTTCCATTCGCCGGACGGTGAAATGAAGATCGCACTTGGCCGTACGCTCCCATGCGTCGATCCAGCAGAATCGTTGATGAAAGCAAGAGCGACCTAGGTAGAAGTCGTGTATGTTGTAATAGTAGGTCATAGCATTGCAGAAGACATACCGATATTCGATGCAACCCCCAGAGTAACCAGTCGTGCCGTTCCTGCTGACTCTTGGACGCCCATGCCTGCAACGTGGCTGATAGCGGTCGGACGCGCTCGGTCATGATGAAGATTGCGGTGTCCGACTCGACGGCGTCCATGAACTTGAGCACGTCAGGATGTCGAATGGCACGTAGCTTGCGCAACGCATTTTTGGCGAGCGGAATTGTAGATTTGTTGAGAGGATGTACGAAATCGTACTCAAAAACTGAGACAGGACTACCGTCGTCCTGTATACTGGTGAGGTTAGTTCATATTGGAGTCAGAATATGTTGTAACTGTACACGTTTCGTGGCATCATACAGGACCCAGAGCGTTTCGCAAGAGGCGACCTTTGGACCGAGGGTAAAGGGTAAGTTGATACCAGATTTTTGCACGAGGGTTGATACCGCTGCTGAACCGAGGTTGCGCAGATAATCCATCTCGAGTGCACGTCGTTCTTTACTTGAAGAGTTGTGGGCAGCGCAAACCAAGTCACGGCGCGGATCCGGAATTACGAGTGGAAATGACCGTGATCATTTATCAAAGTTGCCAAGCACATAGTCTCAGTTAGCCACCTCAAGGCTTCAACACTACATCAGCTACGGATAAACAAGCTCAAGATTTACGACGTTCCCAAAGCTCTAGTTCAGAAATTCAGAATATAATTAGCCTCGGGAACGATTATGTAAGAGATGGTGTCCCGAGTGCCTCTAACAATCGAACCGTCTCTAACCACTGCCCCTCCGTTTCTGTTCGAGGTGCGTCATTATGACACAACCACGCGATACCTCCAGAAACTCTGCATACTGAACCTTCGTTGCATCAACATCCGCATACAACCAACCATACAGTATCTTGATAGGTCTAATGCCTGTTCCGCATCCGCAAGAATCAGCATCGACAGGAAATTGGCGAATAGACTGCACATGTTGAGGCCGAGCAATGCCAGTGAGATCCATGTGTTGGTCTCGAGGAAACGAGCCACAGAGTCCGCGTGCCGTATAATCGCTATGGAGGATCGACTGGACTACCATTGCGGCGAAGGTTGCAGGTCATGAATGGCCCTAGCTTCGCGACATGCGTATCACCGGTGGACAAGAAAAGAATGGTGGCACTTGGTGGAGGGAGCTCAGGGATGTTTTCTTGGGCGGGGTACCGGACGTGCGTAAAGGCAAGGTGTCCGCCAGCGCTGTCACCGGAAACGATGATATTACTCCAAGAGTGCTGATAAGGTAGTTATATGCGGCGAGAAACGGTCGGAAGGGTTAGAAGGGTGGCCAAGGAAGGTGACAGTTCAGGAAAAGTCCTCGTTCGACCGCCCCAGAACATTCCTTGACATGATCAGCGAGGGCTGACCTGAGTGAAACGAAAGATCAGATAGAGGATACGGAGGGAGAATTGACACGACGCACAATATATCCACCACCAACCAGTGAAGAATAGGTTGAATCGGCTAATTGCACCGACATAGTACTTAGCATTATGCTCAAGATCCTTGACAGCCACCGTAAAGGCCATTTCCCCCTGTATAAGTACCGTTTAACACAAACAAACCCAGCTGTCAACGAACTTGATACCCTTCTTGGCGCCCTCTCCGATGAGCAACCAGAGAGTCATCACGTAGACCACGCTGACAACTGTTCTCAACGCCGAGAGGTATTGGAACGACCGAGAGACCAGAGTCTAGTAAGGGAGCATGGCAAGTACGAGGAGTAACATGCAGATAATGTAGAGGATCTTGGGTGGCTACTGTCGAAAGACAAAATACGTGTTTTTACGCGTTGCAAGATTTGAAGGTTATTCGTCGAAGTTGATCTCATTTTGTGCGTCACTGGAATATTGATCAGATTGGGGGTGCAACCTATACATTGCGTGGGGAAGTAGTTTCAAATGGAGTCTGAATTGCTGACTCACGCCTCAGCCGGACCTTGCCGAGGCTGTTGACAAGTTGCGGCTCGTCTCAAGCTCGAGTGCGCTTAGGTTGTATACTGACCATGGGCCAACAGAAAGAAAGTAGTAGAGTAAGAGTAAGCCGCAGCTTCATCGGCCCTTGCGCTAGCTGAATGACCTAAATGAGCGCCACTTCTAGAAGAATACTAGTAAGCCCCGAGGTACCCCCGGTAGCCGCCAAGGTCTCCGGCGACGCGATGCAGACAAAGCACTTGCCACCAACATTAATCGGCATGTCGCAAGCTCAAAGCATTCAACCGGTGAGAGAAGCATTGGGGTAGATGTAAGTATCGTGATATTTCTCTTCCCCATAACTAAACCGCCGACCTCTCCAAGAATAAGCCCCGAGGCACCCCTGGCAGTTCCCAAGGTCGCGAAGTAGACAAAGTACCTGCTACTAGTGATTGGCATGTGCCAAACTCAAACCATCCAACTAGTGCCAAAAGACGTAAGTAACGTAGTCATCCGTATCTTTCCCATAACCAATGCGTCAACCTCATCTAATTAAGCCCACGAACCTACCGCAGCACTTGAGAAATGATCGAGCTGTAAAACATCATATCTCTTTACATCTGTGGGTCAATTCCACTTGACTTCGCTTTCAGTAGTTGGAAGCACGTTACTGTCAGCCGCGCGTCAGAGCATCAGCCGAAAGATACCGTGACACGCGGCAATAACGGCGAATGTCCATCGCCCCTCAGGCCTTTAACAACTACTCGAGAGGGCGATATGATCTCCGAGTCGATAATTTCTCGGAGAAATCAGACTATTTCAGTGCCCCTACTAATATGTGACGTGCCAGCGGGAACTTGAGACTGATTGAGAGCGCTCAGTACAAGGGCCCTGACTGGAAGACTCGTGGACCCTGTCCGGTACCGGAGGGTCTTCATGATGGGGAGGATCATACCCATAATCTATGTATTAATCTCACGGCGTAAAGACACCTCTGCACACCATTTTTGCATCAATCACTCGTGTATACTACCGAGGTGTACACTCGTGCTGCTGCAAGTTTTGGGTTTGTTCCCAAGTGGTGGGATTGATCTAAAGTGATTCACGTTATTTATCAGCAATATGGGTGGACTTCCAGCGTCTACGAACACCGTTGTTGATTCAAAGTGATATGTATGTGATGCACGATCTGAGCGCAAATCCCAATACAACCTTATGGCATTACAACAGTCAAGTTGGACGAGCTAAGTGATGAAGAATCCACCATGCCAGTGAGATCATCGAGAATTATGTGACGGTCTGCGCCCGTAGAAAATCCTTCCATCCCAAGAATGAATTATCGTCGAGATTCAACATCGGTTCAAAGATGCGCAATGACTCTGGTGGTATACCAGTTTTTCTGCATAATTCCACCGTCTGACCAAATGACCGGTCTGAGTCGGCCCTACGACCAAGCAAAAGCTCCGTCTCTCCTAGCGCTCTTGTGGATCTCAACTTCACTCCAAGATTGCCGTGGATGTCAGAATCCACGATAGCGTCAGATAGTAGTCGGTGAGCCTCAATATAGTTTTGTGCCTGCAGCTCGTTTCGACCATGGACATAGTAGATCTCGGAAGAAGAGTCCGAGGGGGTGGATACTACCGAGAGTGTCTCGAGAGCGTACTGCACGAGTGATCTACAGTGTTCGTAATTGCCTTGGATTGAGGCAACCGCCGCCTGATGTTCCACGACTATCAGCGTGAGTAAGAAGTCGCCGCAAGCAGCATCATATGCTTGGTCGAGAAAGTCCATTGCCCTGTCGAACCTCTGTTGAAGAAATGCCGCTTCGGCCATGGCTTGGAGAAATCTCCAATGATCCCATGTATTAGATGATGACATACAGAGTGATCGGACGGACTCGAGATGTGTCTCAACTTCCTCTGGTTTGCTGTGCCCATGGTACATCCTGGCCTGCCAGTGCCTCACATATGATTGCGGACCACGAAACGAATCGTTCAACGAATGAAG
>JBBPMZ010000792.1:0-10542 GCA_038090575.1 Tylopilus cf. pernanus | reverse complement strand
AAAGTCGAAAAGACAACGGAAGGAATGACGAGAGAAGTTAATGAACTAGGTGTCGAGATGCTGTTGGGATACATGGCTATTTTCAAGTTTGATATCTGTTTCAGATTGATTCGGCGATGGAAGGGCTTGAACTAACCTGAAGTACTTATGTATATTCGGAACCCCATACATACACGCGCGCCGCTTTGGCGGATTGCAGCCTGAGGTAAATGTCGGGCGCGATGCATGTTAGAAGGCACAGTGCACGGGGGCGTACATTGACAGGTCGACCAATCAGTTTCGTATCAATGTCATGGATCTGCCTGTCCGCAGCGTTTGCTGCTAGCCCCGGAGACTATCCTGTTGAGTAGAAATCGGCCAAAAGCTGCATGTTGTTTTTCTCCAGCGAATCCATGTTGATGTTCTAATTCGCATTCGACAAGTGATTCAGCCCTCCTCTGTGACACCCGTCACAGCTTAGTAGACGTCGGCTCTTTCCGAGTAAGTTCAATCGTTGTTCGACGGAACCCCGATTGCCTCAACCATGTCTACTACAACACTAATCAGAAAGATCGCATCAACCAGATACATATTTCTCTTGTCCGCCCTCGTCTTTATCCTTTGGTCATTGGCGACCTCCCTGGTCCCGAAGTCGTCCGCTCTCACTGCGCTCCTCCAAATGGATCTGGACCGAAGCACGTCCGACTCGGAATCTGGCACGTTCGCATCCATGCCCAACAGCCTCAGCGTTCGCCCAAATCATGGAATCGGTATCCCACAGGCGCAAGTCTACGTCATTTCACTGGTCGACCGACAAGACAGGCGCGAACAGATGGAGTTTTTACGCACGATACAAGACATGACCTGGACCGTTGTCGATGCCGTCCCTGGGCATGCAGCGACCGTATACCGCATTCTTGACTGGGTAGTTCTACGTCGTGACGAGGGCAAAAGTTCGAAGATGGGCACACCGGTTACCACGGGTTTTCGTTGGCCCGAGGAGATCAACGCGCTCTCCGACTCACTCGCACCATTGACGCTATCCGGTTCTGAGACGTGGGCCGAAATGGTTCCTTTCGCTGGTGATAGCGACAAGCTTGGCACGTCTGGCAGGCAGGGTAAATCCGGCCTTTGGACATCGGACGCGAACCTCCCGTGCGCAATCGAAGACAGTACGATACCGACGTTCGCGAATAACACCCCAGAATGGATGCTCCTTTCGCCCGCCAAGATTGCTTGCTGGCTCTCGCACGTCTCGACCATCCGCCGGTTCGTTGAGAATCACGATATGCGCGAGTATCGCCACGCCGACGACGTGGCAGTCATCCTCGAAGATGATATCAACATGGAAAAAGACATTGCCAGCCGGCTCTCCCAGGTCTGGACTTACTTGCCTGCGGGATGGGATATTGTATTCCTAGGTACATTTCACGTTATGTTTCTCCAAGTGAACCATAGCGTGACTGACATCTCTTTCTCTTTTCTTCGAACTACGGTTGAAGGACATTGCTGGTCTGACGAATCCTACTACCCGCCGCTCACGGCTTTCCCGGACACCAATATTCATCCGTCTTATTATCCGAAATGCACTCACGCGTATGCACTCTCTCTCTCCGGCGCGCGGCGGCTTTTACAACACGTACGCTATCCACCCTTTGCATATTCTCGAGCACTCGATCAGGCCTACGCGTGGCTTATCCGAAGCGGGCGTCTGAGGGGATACTCGATCGTACCGAGCATCGTAGTTCAACGGAAGAGTGCAAGTAGCGACATTCGACCCGTGTCTTCGGGTAGCGAATGGAAAGAGGGTTTGCAGAATGGCGTGTTTGATGCATGATGCCTTGGAATAATCTTTTTGTTTCTCCCTCCTTTCTGCATTTGACGACACCCACACGGCATTGATCGGACGTTTTCTATGTTGACGGAATTGTGTAGTTATCTTTGAATTCAACGATCGTATCAACCTTGGTCATGGTTCGTTTTTTCATGACTCGTGAGCGCAACAGGAATATGATATCATACATGTAACATTAGTGTTGAAATACAAATCATTTTCGTTCGGGTTCTACTTCTAGATCTACTCATGGGCGATCCTCACGTTGGATCATTGCTTGAATGATCGTCATCAGACCCTTCAAAAACTCAACATGATGGTCGCCATTCTGTTGCCCAAGGGGTTGTTCCTCAGTAGCTACACTCTTGTCAACAAAGACACGAGTGGGACACTGAACAGAAGCCCTGTCATTAATCTCAGGTATAGGCGTCGACCTGGGGCTGGTTATTGTGCCCACAGATACGGACGTCTTAGCAGTAGGCATACTTTCAACGACCGGCAAGGGAGGATCGTCGTTGATAGAGTCAGAGGTGTCCATCTGGACAGTCTCGGCAGTGGGCGTGTTCCCAAGGAACGGAGAGGGAGGAATGTCAACGATGGGCTTGGGTGTTTCTATCTGAGCAGTCTTGGCGCTCGGTGTCCCTTCAAGGAATGGTAAAGGAGGAGCGTCGGCGGTAGGCTTGGAGGTTTCCACCCGGAGGGCCTCAAGTTCGGCTCGCTTTTCCCGCTTCCACTTTCCACCTGGTGGTCCAACTCGACTTGTGCTGCTTTGAGGCTGAATGAGGGGAGAGTCGTTTACATCCCTCGCTGGTGTCTTGAATGTAGATGGTGGAACGGCAACGAATACTTGACAGTGGTCTTTGTCAACGAGAGGAAGCGGCACTTGAGGAGGTACGTACCACGCTGGCGTTTAGCAGACGGGGGTGCAGTCGTCGACTGTGTTTCGTTCAGTGGTTCTGAAACGGGTTTGTTGGCTTGCTCTTCTTTGGCTTTCATCGTTGATTGCGAACGCAGCATATCGATGATTGATTTTTCCGACGTGACCGGTTTCTTTTTCGCTGAAACGGAACTAGCACATGCAGCGCCAGCGTTCTTGATGAGATGATGTGTGTCAGGATTGCTGACGGCTGAGCAACGGCATTTCCTATATTTGCATGGGAGGCACCTAGCACCTCCCACAGGGAATCCAGTATCCTGAGCGCAAGCAACGTAGCACACCCAGCCACGCGACTCGCAGTGATCGCATTTCTATTGCAGAGGGGGTAAAGTGAAAGGCATGTTCAAGTTGCGAACGCTTACTGGAAGATAGATATAATCGCCTCTTTTCTCATTGTCACTTTGGCTGTCCGCGCGCGATCGCTTGAACGACCGAGAAGCACTTCCCCCGACCGAAGTGGGCTCTTCCTTGCTAGCATCATGCCGGGGCGTTCCTGAACGCCACCGTCAGTTCGAGTCTCTATCCAGCGCAGGAGACACACCAGCAAGTATCTGGGAGTCCGGGATTAAACTGCGCTCCTCCTTGCAACGTTCCTCTTTGATCTTGATCGGCGTATCCACTTTACTAGCCATACTATCAGACTCGGACTTGCTTGCCGCCCGAATACGGGCCCGCTCTTCCAGATCCGTCCACCAGAACGTGGAAACATCCCCCGGATCTACATCTTCCGGTATCTCCGGATCGTCTTCACGCGACATCCAGACTGACCACGGAGACGGGCTCGCTTGCTCAAACGGTGAATGCAGATCGCACGGGCGCAGTGACCGCTTCTTGGACAAGCTTTTCTGGACCTCGATCACGGCGAGCGGGAGCGGCGGGATGATGAGGTTCGTCAAGGGCCCATCTAGAGCCGCAGCAAGCACGGCGCGCTGTGGGTTCATGTCAATGGTGGTCATGAAATATGGGATGACACGCACGGCTTCGCGGAGGACCTCCTCTTCCCATATCTGTATCATCTCCAAGTTGGCATAGTCGAGGTTGACGCGCATGGCCACCGCGAGACGCGCGCAACCACGGTATATTGCAGCTTGTGCCTCGTCGTGCGACAATGGGGCCATGTCTCCGAGCCGTGTTTGCAGAACAGGAGTAACGACTGGTCGACGCGTCGAGGATATCTAGTATCAGCAAGCGGGGGTCGAGAAATAGGTTCCCTGACACGTTGTGACGGTGCGAAGGTTCGCCTAATATTGAACAAGCATCAAAATGAGCCACTCCCCACAACATCATAGCCTGGTGGCGGCCAGACGGAGGTAGCGGAGTTTTCTACCTGTTATCTCAAACGTTAACTGAAACGTCCCACCATTACGTTAGTCTCTTGCTGAAGATCATGATCTTGCGAGTGGGATATGGTTGGCAAGTGTACATATGACAGTACTCACAGGCTCCTGTTCGTGGCCTCGATCGCTACCGAAATAGTCCC
This sequence comes from Tylopilus cf. pernanus, assembly GCA_038090575.1. Classification (NCBI taxonomy): domain Eukaryota; kingdom Fungi; phylum Basidiomycota; class Agaricomycetes; order Boletales; family Boletaceae; genus Tylopilus; species Tylopilus cf. pernanus. Next base: position 6,312 of record JBBPMZ010000792.1, on the reverse strand, counting down.
CGTGATGTGGTTCTAGCCCTACTACTCGATTGTGTTAGACATATCACGGCATCTTCCGAAACCGAGGGACAAGGGTTGAAAAATATTTGTACTAACCTACATCCACTGACATCACAGTAACACCCACCGCTCCTGCAAGACGCTGGGTATCTCGATTCGGAGGTCTCCAGCTCTGGTAGTGCTGGCGTGTGCGCAATCGACACCACCAGTACCCCGGACCGGATGGAGATCAACTTCGGAAGTATTTCTTTTTCAAATTGCAGGTGTAAGTAAATTATGGACTCCTCCGAGTCAGCCTCTATATTTGCCTTCGCCAAAATGTAATACAGCAAACAAATCGTGACACGAGGCGCGCAGCACGAGCACTTCGAAGAGGTAGAGCGATAACGGGTGTTGGGAAGCAGGTCCATGACTCGGATCTGGAGGTGGTGAAGGGGATGGAAGCCGATCAATACAGTCAACTTGGAAACGCACTGAATATCGTGCCGAGCAGGATGGTTAATATTTCAATCATGGTGAACGACATCACTAGGTCATGTATGTTGGGGATTCCCTATTAGTACCAACAGTGTCGAGCAAACCAGGCTCATTAAAATCATAGGTGATCGTCCAATGGCAAGTAAAATGTCCAGGGGATCCAACAAAGAAAACAGAAGTAGCCTAAGTGATGTCCACTACATAAATATAGCATATGAAGACTGTCCAAGTTGTCACCCATGGGATGGCATGCTACTATGCTGACTCGGAAGTTGAGAATATCATCGCACATCCCTGCAATACACGTTGGCACTGTGAACCTCAGTCTCACTTGAAGATTTATCACTCACCATTGTTGACAGATTCGTCCACATCCAGCTCAGTTCAAAAGTCCGCAGGCAGATGGGGAAGTCGCAACGAACGTCACATCCACCCTTCCCAACGCCTCCGCCTGTCCGTTCGTAAGTGTGTTCATCGCCGCCTCCGAGATGGTGAACCCAGTCTTAGACACGTCCACAGCCAAGATATTGACCGTGTTACTGCCGTAGGTGACAGCATAGCACTTGCCACACTGCGGAGAGTTCCAGCCCTCCACGGTGTAGACTCCACCGACATTCGGAAACGTGGGAAGAGAGCCCAAAGTGGTGTAGCTAGCGCTCTTAGTCTCAAGGCCGTTGGTCCCATCGGAACACGCCACTTGGTTGAGAGACAACGCTGCGTTGTCGTAGTTGTTATCGTAGGACAGAGAGCTCGTCGTCTGTGCAAGGACGCGAAGACCAGAGATGAAGGCGAAGAGTGAAACGAGGAGGGCTGTAACTTGAAGCGGGTACATCGTCGATGCTGAGACACTAAGTGACGGTGGAGGGAAGGATGTGGTTTAAAGACAGGCGATACAGCGAATCATTTTATACGTGCAAAACACGCTGAGAAGTTCGTACTGAGAGCTGTATACAGTGTCAGACGCCGTGTGGTTCTTGTCCAGCCGAAATTCTCGGGAGTCACGGGAAGTCAGCTAACTGACATCCGAACTCCAAAAGGAGATCGCTTGGATATCACTGGCAAACTGCTAGAATTGATTCAGTTCGGCGTCGCCACCGCCTTCCAACATATGCGTTCCATGCTTGTGCAACGCTTTGGCTATGCAAGGTACATATAAGCATGACACGCATGATGGCTGATATATAAGAAGGGAGAATCATACGACCTTGTTGTCAGCGCGCATTTTCTTGTCTGTCACTGGCTGAAGTGGGTTATCATGATGATCGTTATAACTTAAGCTGGTGTTAATCTCCACCATGACGGGAACAAATATCCACCCTGAAATTACGAACTTGATCATCTCCGTTTGGCAAGTCTTCGAGGATCAGGACTGCCGTTGTGTGAATCAGTACGAAGTAGTTTAACGGCTGTCTATTTACCCGGGAAGTCGTTCAGCTGGGTGCCTCGAACCGACGGACATCTCAACTGCCAGGAGGGCGTCATGTGAAGGCTCCACAAGATAGTCATCTCCGCGCTTTTTGGAGTTTTTCTCTGTGGGATGCGAGTAGCATTCTTGATATTTGAGAAGCAAAATCTACTATCTAAGAAAGAACTAGCACCCACTAGTAGTGACATCAAAGCAACTTGCATATCTGTATCTGTAGAATTTAACGCGAATCCCAGTTACCTTGCGCTGGTTCGTCGTTAATTCAGCTTGAAAATATGCTTTCGGTAATGTCGAGGAAGCTTGCTTGAAGCCGGCATTAATCCACGCACTGGTGTTAGAAAGAGCGAACCGTACATATGTAGTACGGTTAGATTGGCCGCGGTGAGTTCCCTGTTATTTATTCATGTTTGACTTCGCCCCTCTTACATAAACTCGCATGTTGCTGGCAGTCATGGCACGTCATATACACTAGCAATCATAATAGCATGAAAAATCGACGACACGCTTGCTTCATTGAAAATAGACACGCAGGGAGTTATACAAAGCTCAGATAGAAACCAAGGTCGGACCAAGAGCAACAATTACTAGCCCAGCTGTCCTCCGAGTCCGTGTCCACTCCGTGACCAGCGAGATCATCTACTTGCGAGGAAGACATTAACACGGCCGCGGTGCTGTCCCGTGCTCACGAAGCTTACGTCCATTTCCCTTGCTCACTACCGATATCTAATAAGTGCATAGCGTTCAATGTGTGTATGAGCCACGTGCATGACGCCGTCTTTCAGGAACGACGGAGATGAAGATCTCAGCAGCTCCGCGTCTCCCAGCCAGACTGGGCGTTATGGCCATCACAGGTTCGTCATATCCAAGTTGACCGTCCTTCAGATCAGACGAAACTATTTACAAAAGTTTGCTGAGAGACAGTAAATGTGAGTTAGTCAAACGTCGACAGGTTATCAAACTGCCTGACCCACTGGGTTGCAATAGAGACGTTGGGAAAAACATCGTCATTCCGTTGAACCGACATACATGGATGGTTTTCTGCTAGATGGACGTTAGGACAATGGCGCGACTTATCGCTTGTGCGCCGTGCGTACGATTTCGAGAGGTTCACCGAAACTTTTGAGATACACATGAATGTGGTGCGCAACGGTGTTCATCTCCCGGACATGTGTCATGGCTGCAGAATGCTCCGACCACGCGCGGTACACGTGGGAGAATGGGGTGGACGCACACGAAGTAGACACACCGAGTCGAGTCGAGCTGACGGTTCAGAAGTGCACGATGTGCAGGCGACCCGAGATACATCGTCGATGTAATTCAACATCGTTGTCACTGTGCATGTGTCTTCGAACTTCTACGACTTTTCACCTTTTACAGGTGTGGTGCTCGAGTAGCAATGGATTATATCATGTATAACTGTGGTCCTTTAAGCAACGCGAATTTGAACTATGCATCCTCCATGAGTATGCCTATCCCTCATGCATCTGAATGGCTCCCTGAATAATCGTCAGCAGGCCCTTTAAAAATGCGCTTTGTTGGGTGTGCTGTCGCCCCAAACCTCGGTCGTTGGTGCCGACGCCACTGTCCACGAGAACCCGGTTTGCTGGCGAGGCGGCTGGGTTAACCGCAGTACCCATAGAAGCGGACATGGTAGAGGTCTCCGAAGACAGCTTGATGGCAAGCTCGAGGTCAGCTTCAAACTGAGTCTCAAGTTGTTGCTCTTGATTGCAGCCTTCGGACCCACTGGCGGGCTCGAATTGGGTAATTTGCGGCCGAGCACTCGCCGCGACTTTGGGTACGGAAGACGACGCAGTGGCAAGTACTTATTATCATGCGTATCGTCAAACATGGGACAAGGTATAAATTAATGGCCACATACCACGTTGGCGTTTGAAAGGCAGAGTGGTATTGCCACTGGCAGAAACTTTGTCAGATCGTTTAACGAGTCGATAGATGTCACGGTCGCGGTCCCGAAACACTGAACAGCTTCCCTTCCTGATCTTGCAGTGGAGACAGGTCCCTGTTTTCGGCAACCCACCGTTGGTAGGGCGTATGGCAAAGCATACCCATCCACGTTGCCTGCACCCTTCACACTTCTGTGCAAAGTAGTTATATGAAAATGACATTTGCTCATAGTTGAAGTCGCACGTACCGGCGCGTAAACATACTCGACCCCTGCTTGAATACCTTCATCATCACTCGAACTGTCCGCACGGGATCGTTTGGATGGCCGACCATTGCCGGCATCACCAGCCGGCGACGAACATCGTTGCCTACCAGCGTTGTGATCTCGTGGCTTTCGCGTGTGTTTCACTGGCCATCGTCTCAGTCTACCACCTGCCTTTACCTTTGCAACAGAACTGGACAAGGCTCACCAAACGAATCTGAATCTGAATTAGGCTCTTCCTTTGATAAACGTTCCTCTGTGGACACGGCGCGTGACTTGCTCCTTTGAGTGTTAGTGCGTGAGAAGAAGTCCATCTCCAGGTGAGTAGACACGAATAAAGGTAGGAGCATGACCCACAGGACAGTTAACGCATGGGACACATGAATTATATAGGTCGGGACTTGCTGAGCGAGCCAACCGGCCGGTCCAGAACCATTGATTTCAACCAAGCTTCAAGCTAGTCAAGCGGATTCAGACCTTACCTCAAAAAACAAGAATGGACATGCATCGGCGAATCAAAATGCACGGCACGAGAAGGCCCGGAATCTGTTGCGTTACAAGACTGCTGGCACATCATCTCAATGCCAGGGTGAATCGGTCAGTATCCTGCTCCGCTAACTTGAAGCAGCGTCACTCGCTCAGCCTATATGAGAGGCAGGCCCCCAGCCCAACAGACCGACGGGTGTACGTGATACGGCGCACATATACTTACACTCTGCCTCGCTGGCATTTCCGTGGAACTAGAAGCGTTGTGAAGATTTGACATTGTACCCGGAGTTTCAACCATAATATTACTCTTACCGGGAACCCGGACCTGGGCCCAATATAAGTACTAAGTAGTGTTTGGGGTAGGATGAATAGGGTGTACATACGTAACGACTAAACGCGAACCGACCTAGGCCCACACTTATGTCAATGGCGCAGGTGACTGACTAGTGAGTTCTGCGGGGAAATCAAGTTCCTTGAAGTAAACAAAGTCCGACTTCAAGTTTGCGGTCAACGCCATAAAGCGATCTTCGCCTCTAGTGGATGTTGAGGCTTTCCAATCAAAGCGTTTCAGGAAATTTTAAGGGCCCTCGGACCGGAGTTTGATGCATATGGGAGGGGAAAGGGAATTGACGATTGACCAAATCGAATCGAGGTGATCCGCGCATCCATCGAGTTCCGAATATGAATCAGAGAACGATCGTGGAATCGAGACATGGAATAACAGGGTATCTCGGAAGGCCGACAACACAATCACAGGTAACTTGAATACCAGAAGGGGGGGCACCCTGGCGTGAAGTGGACCTAGAATGGGCGACAACCGATGTTTGAATTTTGAGGTTTGATATCCAGCTCACCCTGGTCCATCAGTCTGACAGGATACAATGTATCAGCCTATGACATGAAGACGTGCTATCATGTCAGTGAAGGACTCCTAAGACGGTTCCGAACCTAAAAATAGGAGTGTGGAATTTGATTCAAACACTGATCGTAACAGCCGAAATTCTCCGCAGCCGACCAGATTTTACATGGATGGTGCACACGACCAGCGCAGTCACGTCCTCGTGCTTTTGCACGAGAGCGTTAATATATCAAAACGACGTGCCTCGAGAAAAAAGTCTATGAGGGAACATATTACAACATCATCGTGCATAAAAGACCAGTCACTAGACTCGTTTGGGTGCACACAGTCATCAGACAGACAGAAAAAAAGGGAAAAGAAAGGAGCCCGGCCACGAAAACGCAAGGTGTATGAACATGAAGGCGTTGTCACCGCATCCCTCAATCGGAAGTGGCAGTGTTGACCTTGTCGCGCAACCCTTCAGCGGTCACGGTGTCTGTGGGCACGACCGCACGAGCAGATCCAGCCACGTTGGCCAAGACAGGCTTGAGCACAGTGATGTACACGACCTGGGCACCCTGACGTCCAAAGTGTTAACCATAATCATGTGCAAAAAAAAGGGGACCCCACGCACCCGCACGTCCGGCAACTGCAGCCACAACACAAATACCGTCTTTAGAGCAAAGTACCACGGCACGTAATAGAGAATGAGCCCCAACCCAATGCTCTCCGCAAAATTCAAGAACCCGATGATGATCCAGTAGGTGAGCCACTGCACATTGTCGTGCGCTGTGGAGTGCTCCAGTGCTTTAAAGGAGAGGTACGCTGGAAGTGCCCATGCAATGAGGTCCGAAACCGGTGCGGCGAGAGGGTTGATAAAGTGGAACAAGGCGAGGAGGATGACGGTGCCAATAG
>JBBPMZ010000791.1:0-10543 GCA_038090575.1 Tylopilus cf. pernanus | reverse complement strand
TTACTCCCCCGTCGCGAGCCTGAACTAGCTCAGGATTCGCTATGAACTTGTCGGCCCTTGCGCTCACACCATCAAAATACTGGGTCTTTCCTATCGCCTTTGCAGGTCTACCCTGGGTCTTTTGGCGCTTCATGTCACCCTACACCCTCCAACGGTTCCTCCGATTCGACTTTGGCGGCAGGTCAAAAGAGAGGGAGGAGCAGGACAAGGCGCAACAGGAGCGCATCAGAAAACTCCAGGAGTCGTTGGACGGGTCAGCAGAGGAAAACAGACGGCTCACAGAGGAGCTCGCCCAGCTCAAGACAGACCGCCAGAGAGCCGTCGACGAGTCTGCCTCGCTCTCGCAGTCGCTCAAGCGGGAGAAGGAGGACAGGTCGACAGCACAACAATCCCTGCGTCGCGAGGAGGAGGACAAGAGCAAAGCCCTCACGCAGGTCCAGCGTCTCAGCGGCGAGCTCGCCGGGCTGAGACGCCAGCTGGACTCCAAAGACGTCGAGCTCAAGAACCTCCGCAACGAGCTCCAGCACGCACAGACAAAGCACGACGAGCTCACCACCCTCCTCGAGGCGCGTACCCGCGAACTCAAGGCTGCCCAGGTCTACCTCACAAAGGCAGACACGCTCTCCGGCGCCGAGGTCATCTCGCTCGTCGACGCGCTCAACGTCGAGATCCTCCAGACCTCTGCCTTCATCTCGGATTCCTTTGACTTTGCGCGACCACCAGCGCACCTAGAGGAGATGAAGGAGGCCGGCACTCGCATCACGGAGCTCATGGGCTCGACCCTGACCAACCTGCTCAGCTCCGTCTTGCATGGCGAGGACCCCCTCCTCGTGCAGATCGCACTTCAGGGTGCCACCGTCGAGTTCTCTCGCTGGATCATGATGACGTGGGATTTCGATGGCCTCCAAGCCGAGCAGCCTCTCGCAGAGATCTACAACGACATTCGTGAAACAGGTGACTCCCTTGCCTTCAACGCCTGCCCTGCTCTAAATCTATACTAGAAACCCAGGCCGTGGGTGGTCGTTGGCGTGCCTTGACACGTGCACACGCACAAAAGGTGGCCCTGCAAGAAGCTGATCTCCACTCGACAATGGTGTCTCACATTTCCGACACCCTCGTCATCATCATCGTCGCCTCGGGCTGCACCATGAGCTACGACGACACCTACCGCACGTTCACGCAAAAGTTTGGTGAACGCATCTCCAACATCGTCAAGATGGCTACCAGACTGAACAAGGCCATGGGTGAAGAGGTGACGTCCGCCGATTTGTGGCCCATAAATGCTGCGTCGGGCGACAAGTTTGACAAGACATTCATGGACAACTTCGAGTCCAACGGACACAACACTGACGAGAACGTTGTGCTGTGCACGACCGCACTCGGTCTGCAGCGATCAGAGAAAGTGGTACAGGGAGACCTGGTCGACTACAAGAGTACGACGCTCTTGAAGCCCAAGGTCGCACTTGAATCAGTAGCTGAGATGCTGGAGCGGGATGAAGCTTGATTCTCCCCAGAGGATTCGTACGGTAGAGCATCGCATTTTGATCTATGGTATCGCTTTATTATATTTACCCATAGTTTGTTTTCTGTTTGAATAATTTATATGATGACAGTGTCACTCAATGACAGAGCGGGAGGTCTAGTAATGAATCCTATGCGTAGAAGATCATAACAACTGCAAGTCCGTGTCCAGGCAATCCAATCTGTCGAAACGAATAAACAACGTGTACGAAACCCGGGAAAAGAACCGTACCATGAGGTAGAAGGGGTATCCACGGATGGGATATCATTGCCAGCAGCTTCCTTTTCAGAGGGAACAGTCTTTTCCCACTCTTTCAGCGCAACTTCAAAAGACTCCCAAACGGATTGCCCGAGATGCACGCCACCCAATTCTCTATCGTCTGGCATGGGCCCGTCTTTCTGCTCTTCACCGCCGGAGGGTGTCCCGTCAGGCATGGGTATTCGTACATGAGCTACAGCACATTCTCTGTACAAAGCACCCGCTTTGAGAACCTCTTCTGGAGCGTTCTCGGCGGGTGTCGCGGGAGTAGGCGTCTGCGAACTCTTAAATGGCGTCGGAAGGAAAAGCACGTGTAATATCGACTGCACCGTCGCCGTCTGCGATTTGGTCAACACTCTCAACAGCGGCTGTGCGACAAAGTAGCTAACGTTGCATTGTTAATATGAGAGAACCAAACAGACATGGGAGCTTACATGACTGTCCCGAGGATGGACCGTCGCGTCGTGCCACTCGCCTTGAGAAGAGTGGCAACCGTATCTGCGCGACTGATCCCAGGACAAACAGTGACAGTGACGATGTTTGACTTTTGAACCTTGTCGCTCACGACGCGAATGCTCGTCTCGTCGGTCTTGGGTACTTGACCACCCGATGGAAGGGCGTCTAACACGCGCTGTAGGCGGCGCATGAAGATGACCGTCTCCAAAGACCGTCGGCCTTCCAGCCTGAATAGTGATGCCGTTGATGAAAGCACCTCGGTCAATGAATACGTCATGGACGCGGCCGCATAGAACGGGTTGACGACATTGATGATGCGGATGTCACGCTCCACGGGGGCGACCAAGAGGACAGGAAGAAGGAGCGTTGTTATCAAGAAGGTGGCTAGAGAGGAGGCGCGTCGCTGTTTTGCGAGCTCTACGGGGTCGTCAGAGGCAAGGAGTGAGCCTATCGGCTGGTATTCGTGGGCAAAAACGATGGCGTCTAACCGGGTATCCTTCCCTGTGATGAACCCGGTGCAAAACGAGCGGACAGAGGCAGACGACGACAGGTCGCATTCCTCGGCGTAAATGTGTTCGTTCTTGGTCGTTGACCGCAGGAGTTCGACGAGAATCTCCACTTCGGGGTGGTTGATTGGTTTGGAGGAAAGGGCGACGATGTGTGCGCCTCGTTGGGCCAGATTTTGAACGAGGGTCAGCCCGAGAGGGGTGAAAGCGCCCTGAGAGAGCTGTATGAAAAGGCCATTGAAAGACAGGGCAGTGCAGACTCACGGTGACAAGGACGACACGGGCATGCATGTCGCGCTCGCGGTTGGTCGTACGTCCTTGTGCAAAGGCATGGACGACGACGACGACGAGGATGGACAACAAAATGTGGATATAATACGACGAGGGTAATACCGCACCCAGGATTTTGAGGACCATGCTGGGCGGTGTGAGAGTTCCAAGTCAGTCGCGTCCAAGATTAGTAGCATCTCGTAGTTCGACCATGTCCCTCAAAGTACCAAAACCCAACAACGTCCAGCTGTTCAAGGAGGGCTACAAAGTACGATCATCGTAGATCAGCGCGCCCACTGACCGAGATCGCCGTTGCAGCATCTACAAGGGCTCGAGGACGCCGTTCTGCGCAACATCCAGGCCATTTCAGAGCTCTCAGATCTCGTACGGACGAGCTTTGGACCAAACGGTGCGTTCGACGTCGCGCATCTATGTCGTGCATCCCTCTGAACCGCGACATAGGCCGCAACAAACTCTTGATCAATCACTTGGGTCGATTGTTCGTCACGTCCGATGCTGCGACTATCATCAAAGAGGTCGAAGTCGTGCATCCCGCCGCCAAGCTCCTCGTGATGGCATCGCAAGCCCAAGAAGCCGAGGTCTGTCTCGTCCACGTTCTACCCCAAAGTTGCACCCTCACCGCGCATAGATGGGGGACGCAACCAACACCGTGATCATCTTTGCAGGCGAACTACTCAAAAAGGCCGAGCACCTCCTCATCATGGGTTTACATCCAAGCGAGATCATCAAAGGTTATGAGCTCGCGTGTACGAAAGCCCTCGCCGAACTGGAGAGTGCGTTGTGTTTCTGTTCCAACGACGGGTGATCGGGGCGACTAACCATCCCAAAGCTCTATCGACGTCCAGCCTTCCCTCACCCTTCACGCAAGCGTCCCTTGCAGAGGCTCTCAAACCTGCTATCGCATCAAAACAGTATGGGTTCGAAGACACGCTGTCTGCACTCGTCGCAGAAGCCGCGCTCGCTGTCATGCCAAATAACCCCAAAAACTTCAACGTCGACAACGTCCGTGTCGTCAAAATCATGGGTGGAAGTCTCCCCGGCAGTCGCGTCGTCCAAGGCATGGTCTTTGGCCGTGAACCCGAAGGCATCATCAAAAAAGTCTCCAAAGCCAAAGTCGCCGTCTTCACCTCCGCGCTTGATATCGCCCAAACCGAAACCAAGGGCACCGTCCTCATCAAAAACGCAGACGAGATGCTCAACTTTACGCGCGGCGAGGAAAAGCACATGGAAAAGGTCCCTTTTTCTTTTCTTCCCCTCTGGCGCGCACTCACCCCCCGACAACCAGATCTTTAAAGAGATCGCCGATGCAGGTGTTCAAGTCATCATCACCGGCTCCTCCGTTGGTGAACTCGCCCTCCACTACCTTAACCGATTGAACATCGCCGTCCTCAAAGTCCTCTCCAAATTCGACCTCCGCCGTGTCAGCCGTGTCGTCAACGCCACCCCCCTCGCCCGCATCGGCGCACCCACCCCCGAAGAAGCAGGCTACGTCGACATCTTCGAGACGACCGAAATCGGCGGTGACCGTGTCACCGTACTCAGGCAGCTCCGACCAGACGAGCCCGGGTACGGCCCCCGCACCGAAAAGACGCGCACGGCCACGATCGTGCTGCGGGGCGCGACCGCGAATCATTTGGACGACCTCGAGCGCGCGGTGGACGATGGTGTGAACGTGATCAAGGGGTTGCTCAGAGACCCGAGGCTCGTGCCCGGTGCGGGCGCGACGGAACTTGCGCTCGGGAAGCGCGTGGACGCGTATGGGAGCGGGCTCAAGGGCCTCGCGCAGCATGCTGTGAAGCGGTATGCGACTGCGCTCGAGGTCGTCCCGAGAACGCTCGCGGAGAATGCGCTTGGAGGGGCAGAGGGTAACGAGGTGCTCAGTCGGCTATGGGCCAAACACGAGCAAAAAGGCGGCGAGGCCTGGGGTGTTGATGTTGAGGTGATCGTTCTGCTTGACTTTCATGTATGCGTCGCTCATCACGGGCACACGCTAGGTTGAACGAGACGGCACGCTGATAGCGACCGATTACAAGATCCTCGACTCCCTCGCTGCCAAGTCGTGGGCTATCAAACTTGGAACGGAAGCGGCAGTCTCAGTACTTAGCGTCGACAGCATTATCATGAGCAAGCCTGCTGGTGGACCAAAAGTACCTCAGCAAGCGGGCAACTGGGATGAAGATGATTGAACAGGTATCATGCATGACGGGGCAGATTTAGCTAGACTGCAGTACAATAATAAATTTTGTGCCAGTTCCGACTAATGGATGACCAATGTAATAAAAAGTGAGGGAGGAAATGAATGAATGAAAAGAAGATCTAAGCGGAAAAAAAAGAGTGCGTGTGGTTGGGAAGTGTACATGTCCTTGATAAATGTGCCACAGACTGACGAAGGAAGGATTACTCTTTTTAAAGAAAAACACAACACGAGTGTCCATCAATGCAGAAAGATGTGAAAGATACCTCCGAGTGTACAAAGCGCGATCGTTGGTGCATCATTCCTCGTCCCCAGTATGGGTGGACCGGGATGGAGGAATATCCTCTTCCTCTTCTTCCTCCAAAATCGGCGCTTCCATCTCTTCTTCTGCCTCATTTTCTGCCTCATAATCTTCATCGAATATGACATGGAACTACATATACAAGTCAGCAACACGTATGTATGTTCTTGTCTGGCCACATACGTGAGTGATAAGCGCCTTGACAAGCTTGTGCGTATGTCCCATGTTGGAGAGGATAAGCGCAAAGTCGTTTTGGGGTGCCCGTAGCAGGTTCGGACTAAAGACGATGGCGAGTGCCTCAGCCGTCATGTGATTCTGCTCTTCAAAGTCGGTGACTCTGGATACAAGCATGAGACCTGTGTTTGTGATGTCCCCACAAACATGACGTACTTGTCTAGATGCTCAGCCACGCGCTTCAGCAAATCAAAGTTGGCTCTTGGAAGCGCATGGACGACACCCCGAATGCTCGATAACCGCGCATGCAGATTTTCCACCTCTGCGAGAACGCGGAAATCAGAATGAGTACACATTGCGGAAAGGGCGACGTACTGATCGCCTCAATGATGGCAAAATACGCCGAAGAAGGGAACACGGGTTCAGGTAAAACCCTGAACCATGATTTGATCAAATCACCAATCGCATAGATGTCTGCGCTCTCCGTGATCGGCATTTCACCCCTGTTGAATGCGTCACGAAGAGCGTTGATTTCAAGGGCTGCTCCTGCAATACGATCTAGGGAAAAAACCATGTTAAAACAAGCACTTCTAGACCGAAACTCAGGCTTACAAATGCCAACTTCGCTCAACCCGCGAGCCTCGACTTCCTCCAAACAGTTCGCTATCACAGAAGGAATAGTACCGTGTGGAACCTCTGCCCCACCTGCTTCGCGTTCAAGCAGAAACTCCAGTTCCACGCCAAATACTGAGAAGCATTGCATCAGCACGTTGTTTCGGCCACAAGACGCCACATAGCACTCACCAGCAGTAGGATCCCGGGATGCCGACGGTACCCCAACCGGATCCATGATATGATCCGACAACTGAGGCTTAGGAGAGTTACCGAGGTATGTTAAACGCCGCTTCGCGGCCACCTTGGACACGTTCGTGATTGTTTCTATCCATCGCGTCATCTCCTGCCTCGAAAACGCCTGCAGCAAGTACTGCTCTCCCTCTTCCGTATCCAGCTGGAACATGTACGACCTCTCATTGTTGATAAACTGGGCCACTTTCGCACCGACAATGGAGAGCACCAGTGATGGCTTCCCAGAAGGCGTAAAGTCCAACTCCGCAGGCGATTTCTTCGCAGCCAAGGTATGGTCCGTAAACGCGCTCGAAATGGGCCGCATCAACTGGAAGAATGCGGAGGAGTAGCTCTTCTTCAGACGATGCTGCTTCTGAGCCTGCGTCATGGGCTTCCGTGGTCGCATCACCTTGTTCAGGTACTCGTCTCGCCGTTCCATCCGCAGCTGTTCTTGCTTCTTGTCTTTGCTCAGCCGATCATAGAGGAACTTGTCTCGTTTACTCTTCTCGTGTTGAAGCGAAACGAGGCGCTGGAACGGCCGGATGACCTTTTTGGCGGAGGTGGAGCCAGCTGTTTGCGCTTGAAGGGCCTCTCGTTGTGCCTCTTCCTTGATACCACGAAGATCAAAGTGAATCGGATTTACTTCCTTTTCGATGTTGTTAAGACGCTCAAAGTCTCGTCGATCAACATCATCCCTAGAACGACCATGCTTGCTGAACAACGTCGGCGTATTAAGGATTATGTCGCACAGGTGTCTTGGGAGACTTGTCAGTCGACGATACATATCGACAACCTCGGAACAAAACTGACCTGCGCTTATCCAGGTTAATAATGGATTGTGGATCTTCCAGCGAGATCGCCACCGTGTTTGGTACGCTGACAATCTCGAGCATACGTTCCAGAAGCCAGCTAATATCGACCACAAGCGGATCGCCATACGACTTGTTCGGAACCATCGGTCGCGATAGTAGAGCGCCGAGACTATCGCACTGGGCCCCACGGATGACAGCCACGTTTTGCCACGGTCGCTGATGCATCCGACTCTCGGAACTGATGATTGCAGCGGTGAGGACAGCCTCGACGAACGAACGTACAACTGGTCGTTCGTGGGGATCAGCGGGACCAGCGCTTCCCTCGAGGCTGCGCATACGTGCGATCTCGATGGCTCGCAGACATAAATCGATGCGCGCTTGTCGGCCCCGAATACCAAGTTTCGGCGCGACAAGCTTTGAGACGATCCATTTCCGGAGGATGTTGTAAGCCCGTACACAGCTCCGAACGCTTGGTGGGAGAAGGCGATAAACAGAGTCTTGCGAGTCAGTTATCATCGATGATGGCTCGACCTCCGTGAGATGAGAGTACATGGTCTGGATCTCAACGTCATCCAACAAATGAGTCTCTTTCGTACAAAACCAGCCCGTCCGATCAGCGCTTTGTACTTCAAGCAGATCAGCAGTGATGAACAAGTCCTTTCATGCAGTCAGTCGTCAATACTAATCACATCACAATAGAAAACACTTACTTCTTCCGAGACGTTACTGAAGGCTGCGAACCCCATAGCGTCCAAGTTATCCACTAGTTCTTCGGCAGTAACCCGATCCAGATCGGGTGCTTGGTTCCCGAAATTTCGGTTCTGGGAGACCATCGTTGATGACCGAAGGACTGCAGCGCAAAGCGCTGGTGGCCGCAAGGTATGAGATATAAACGTAGACAGCGTGTCCTTCCTCGTGGTATCTAATTCGTCCCAAGCTTGGTCAAGTCCAGCCTCATCGTCCACCGGTGAACAGTCAGGGACCGAACGATCCAACGGTGCCTCCAAGAAGGCTCTAACCAACTCGTAGAGTTGGGCATCATCAAGACAATCTTGTGCACCTCCACCAGCAGTGATCCACTCCTTAACAGCACCAAATATCTCAGATCGGTACTGCACGACATGAACCGGCGCATTCGTGGATGTGGTTGTCGAAGGCCGACTCCCTACGAACCGCTTACGCAAAAGCTGCCTCTCGTCAGCTGCCAAGAAAGCTTCTTCAGTGAGAAAAACCAGGCTCACCTCGAAAAATACAATTGGTGTCACAAAGCTTCGGAACACGTTCCACCAAACCCGAGCAAACTCAGAGTGATCAACGATTAGATCCCTGGTATTTCCATCCCGTAGCGACGTTTCTCCGTTATCGTCCGCCACTGCAACCGAAACGCCCTTCAGACCGTGGATAAGTACGTTGACCAGCCTATCCAGAGTTCCAGCTTGTACGAGTACCCGAATGGGACGCTCCGTCGAGACCTCTGTCACGACTGGGGGACTGGGTCGTTGTGATATCGCAGGTAGGGAGTTCCTCCGTTGCACGCTAGACTTGCGCTCCAATCCTTGGGAAGAGCTTGGTTTGACCCGAATGGATGGGGTTCGAGCGATCGTTCTGTCGTTGCCCGATGTTTCGATCGCCGAGCTTGGCGGACGCGACGGAGCACGTGACGCGGGTCGCGAAGCGGATCCCGGATCCTTGTCAGGACGTGCGACAAGCAGCAGCTCTCCATCATATACAGGGATGGCCGTCCCTCGTAAATCGACATCTCCAATCTTGAGTATTTTCTCCTTACTCGCTGAAGCGTCGTTCTTCCCATACGGACGCAAAGAGCTGTCGAGATGGCGAAGCTGTTGGAGCTCTTCCACGCTGAGTTTAGTCGGTCCACTCTCGAGACGGCCCCTCCATATCTGGCTTCGGTCCAAGAGGGAGACAGTGGGCATAGGCTCCACAAAGAGAAGGGGGACCAAGGGATTACAATGTGTGTGGGGGGTCACGCTAGACTGACTCCAGAACAATGGCTCGAATAGTCCTTTCCTCCGAGGCTCGGCCGCCAAGGAAAGGGACATGAATTGCTCAACGCTAGCATCGGAATCAATAGATCTCCTATCTCCTAGTGACGTGGGACGTACCGCTGGAATTTCGAAGCAAACGCATTGTGCGCGCTTTTCCCTGCAGATAAGTCCTCCCAGAGGGACACCAACTTGGTGGCGTCCTGAGAAAGCGAAGCATTGTCGACATGCATTCTGGAGCACAGTGCAAAGTGCGTCCTGAGATCCTCAAATATATCCTTGGTCTTCAGAAGTGGCTCAGTAGCCCAGTGTTCGTCCACCTCATTTCGTGTCCGTTCCAACTCGTAGCGTAACCGTTCCTTCGAGTCTCCTCCCCAAGCAGTTATCATGGGCTCCCTGGCAGTGGCCACGCGGCCGTCGTTCTCGGGATATATCCATGACTCGACGGCGATGATACTTTGTCTATCAGCACGCCTCCAGGCTTTTATCAGCCTCGATACTGGGCGAGAGCAAAGCGCAGCCGAGATGGCTTTCCAGGAACACTCATCTCCGGCAATACGGCAGAGTTCACCGACTCTAGCCCAAATGGAGATGACCTCGGAACGCGAATGCGTGCGGGACGATCGGTCTAGATGCGAGTTGTTTGCGTTGGATGCATCCGAGCCAAGGATTTGCATTAAAAGTAATTTTGTAAGCCAGTGAGGATGATCATCGCTACCGAAGAACGTGGCCGAACGTGCTGTCGACTCCGTCTGTGCCTCATCGACATCTTCAGAAGCACCAGGAGGGGGAAAATCCGGCCCAAGGACATAGTCAACAGTCAAGTTACCCGGAAGCTCTTGGAACATATTTCTGTGGAATGTCTGGAGACTTGTGGCGATTAATTGGATATCGAGTAACGACAAAACTTCACGAGAGAAGCCGTCTTGTGAAAGCATTGCCCAAATTTTCTGTGGTCGTTCTGCTGCATCTGCATTAGGAACCTGCGGACGTTGCTGTCGTGGATTAAGCGGCTTTCCTGGAGAAGCCTGCGAAATGCTTGTGGTTCCCAATGCGTCCATCAGAGAAACCATTTTTCCGTCTTGAGGCCTTGGCGAGAAGGTCCCGAGATTCGGAGAAACCGTACTTGCACCATTAACTTGGGGGCTCCCCAGGTTCGGGTTCGGAGATGGTGTAAAAA
>JBBPMZ010000790.1:0-10547 GCA_038090575.1 Tylopilus cf. pernanus | reverse complement strand
TCGCCGTCGAGCGCCGTGACTCGACGACGAGCTGCGTGGCGAGATCGCCATACTGACGCGACTCTGCCATGGTGGTTCTCACAGACGCCACGATGTCGCAAGACTCCCAGGACATCGAATCTGCCACAACGGCCATACAGCCAGATCAGAAAACCAGACGTTACGATCGCCAGCTACGGTGCGTCGTCGTCGTCATAGTCGTCTGCAACTCAAGCCTTTCCTAGACTCTGGGCAGCGAGCGGTCAGTCCGCACTCGAATCAGCCCGCGTGCTCCTCGTCTCGGGTCGTGCGACGTCCACGTCCATCCTCAAAAACCTCGTTCTCCCTGGCATCGGCCACTTCACCATCCTCGACCATGAGGTTGTCACCCACGCAGACGCGGGCAACAACTTTTTTCTTGAAGGATTCGACAGCATCGGCAAGAACAGGGCCGTCGAGGCTGTCCGCCTCCTATCTGAACTCAACGACAGCGTTGAAGGCATTGCAGATACCAGATCCCTCTCAACTGTCCTTGACACGGACCCAGAGTGGCTAGCGTCCTTTACCATCATCATCGCACACAACCTCGACAACGTTCTCCTCGACAAACTCTCCACTTTTTTATGGAGCGACCCCTCTCGACCGCCCCTCGTCGTCGTGCGCTCAGCTGGCTTCCTCGCCGAGTTCTTCATTCAGTTCCACGAACACACCAGTGCGTAGCCATGCTTGCAACCATCTTTCTAAACTGATCCGCATGCAGTCATCGAAAGCCATTCCGAGAATCTCCCCTCCCTTCGGATCGACAAGCCATTCCCCGCACTTCGCGATCACGCATTGTCTCTCACCCTGAATGCGATGGACCCAACCGAACACGGTCACATCCCCTACGTCGTCATCCTCGTCCGCGTCCTCGAAGATTGGAAGGTATCCGTACGTCCACCCTTCTTTTCTCATACATGCCACGACAGACGCGGCATCAGCACGACGGCAGGCCACCCGAAACCTCTGACGAGCGACAAGCATTCAAAAAACAGATTCTCGCGATGAAAATCAAGCCCGACGAAGAAAACTTTGACGAAGCTGAGGCCCAGGCCTATCGCTGCTGGACAGAGACCAAGGCGCGTCCCCTCTCCCATCCCATCCCATTCCATCCCATTGCGATCCTCACCATCCTCGCAGGTTCCCTCCGAGATCACCAACCTCTTCCAGGATCCCGCGATCGCACCAGAAGCACTCCGCCAGAATCCGTCCCCATTCTTCCATCTCCTCGCCGCGCTCAAAGAATTCGTCGATCAATCCGAGACGCACACCCTTCCTCTCACCTCTACCCTCCCCGACATGAAGTCCGACACCGCCAATTACATCCACCTGCAGCGCCTCTACAAGACGCGGGCCGAGGAGGAAAAACAAGCGTTCAAGAGCCACCTTCGCGCGCCCGTGGACGATACGCTGGTAGACCTCTTTGTCAAGAACGCGCACGCGCTGCAGGTCCTGCGGGGCAAACCTTGGGCGGCGTTGGACCAAGACAAGACCGCGTTGGGTACGTACCTTGCCAGAGTCGCGAATGGGCGCTGACGGAAGACGCACACAGCGGACGCGTTGGCAGCGAATCCCAAGGAAGCGGTCACGCACCTTGCCTTGTCGGCCTTGTTTGCACTGGGCGGGTCCCCGACCGTTGACCGCCTTCGTGAACACGTGCAAGGCTTGGTCGGGGAAGTCGAGTTGCCCGAGGCGGCCTATGACGCGTTTGGCGAGATGTGAGTATTGGTTGTATTGATTGACGAATCGGTGTTGAAGTCTTTGTTCAGCGCACGTGCACCCTCGGCGGAGCTCCCGAATACGGCGAGTTTCCTTGGGGGGATGGTCGCGCAAGAGACGATTAAAATGATCACGAAGCAGTATGTCCCCGTCAAGGGATACTGTGTCATCGATCTCATCGACACCTGGACGGGCGTGATTGGTGCTTAGGGCCGTGTTGTAGCGTGTGTACGGGTCAGAAGTGTAAATGCCGTTGTATCCCAATATTGTAACTCCATCGATCGGCCGTACATATATAATCAGCTTGTGACACCATCACACAACTCAGACCGTGCATTTCGGTCGCTTTCGTGTCTGACCAAGAAAAGAATAAAAGTAAAGTGAAAGAGGGAGCTATAAGGTATATGATGGTGTAGGGAAAGTGGGCGATCACGTGGGCGAAGCACTGCGCGACGCAAGGCTGTCTTAGGGCCGCGGAGTGCAACGGACGAACGGAGAAATTAGGGCGAGGCCGTTGCTCTGCGAGTGGAAGCGGTGGGTGCAAGAAAATGACACTCAGGGATCCTGTATGTAGTGTTCAGGGGTTCCGACTTGCGGACGCTGCTGAGCAGAGGCGATTCAAGCGAAGTGGCCAGCATTGCACGGTCTGGCTAAATTCTATGCGACTTGACCCTGGATCTCACAGAATCAACACCAACGCGCGCCTACTAGGCCATTATGGACGATGTGCCAATGATGGTACCGTAGCGATATATAGACGTATCCAGCGTAAGTGCTAACATTATACTTACAAAAATCAGTATGTCACAGAACGTACGGTCGGAATCAAATGTGAGAAGTTGCGATATTGTGAGTCATTCATGCTGCGAGGCCCCCAGGGTGGATGCGCAGCCAGAAACTTCTTCCATCCAAGGAACTTGTCGTCATCAAGCTTCAGCATTGGATTGCACACACCCAACAATGCTGGTGGTGTGCCACTTTCCCTACAGACCACCGTAGTTTGCACAAAGTACTTGTTCGAACTTGCTTTTCGACCCAGGAGTATCTCTGCTTCTCCGAGCGCTCTCATACAGAACGCCTTGGTCCTAATCTCACCGCAGACATCACATTGAGTGATGACTTCGCGGAAGGATTGATGAGCTGCCCTATAATTGCCTGCATACAGCTCGTTTCGACCCTGAACATAGAGAACGTGCAAAAACTTGGTGGAGGACGCAGTAGCGACGACACCGAGCGTGTCGACACAACGTTGCGACAGTGATCGAGAGAGGCCGTAATATCCCTGGTCAGACGCGATGGCTGCCCTGCATATCAGAATGTTCACTGAGAGCCGGAAGCTTCCATTGATGGATGCGTGTGCTTGATGGAGTAGATGCATGGCGAGGTCAAACTTGCGCTGCAAGAACGCTGCCTCTGCCGCGGTTTCAAGAAATCGCCAGCGGTTCCATATGTCAGGTGACGACATGCAAGCAGATTGGTAAGGTTCGATACGCTCCTGGACTTCTTCCGGCGTGGTGTCCTCGTGGTGCATTCTGGCCTGCCAGTGGCGCACAAACGACTGCAGACAACGAGACTCAACGTCCATCGAGCGCAAAAATAACTTGCAGACGTATTTGGACGACAGGTGCATCCTTGATACGTCAAATGTGTAATAAACCTTGGCCTTTCTCTCCTTGTCGACGTGTTTCCAAACGGAGGAGCGAATGAAATTGTCCAGAAGCTGTCGGGCCTGTAGGAAGTGCCCACGAGTAATATAGGACAGAGCCGCGGTAGATGCACAACGCGCAGCTTTTGTGTAATTCCCGACGGCGACAAACAGTCTCTGTGCAGCCGAGGATGCTTCTGAAGCAGACAAGTAATTTGACAGTTCAAGATAAAGCTCCCCGAGGGCGTCCAAACATTCTGCTTTTGACCCTTTCTCCACATCAGTTTCTTCGGGAAGCGATGTAATGATGCGTGCGAGCAATGTAGGTCGAGGTTTGTGATAGCGAAGACCACAAAGAAACTGACGGCAGGCAGTAATGGTGTCTTGAACGTTGGTCTGAGGATGTGCGAAGTCGAACGCGATCAAGGATTCGATATTGAGATGGTCAGAGATGAGAACCGTCGGGGAATCCTTGCCTTCGGATATCGCATCGAGGATTCTGTAGTACATTTGGCGAGCCTCTCTGAGAAGTTCAAGACCGCCGGTCGAGTATGTGTCACGGTCGAGAACAAACAGACGAATTGGGGCGAGGGAAGTTAGAAACGGGCCGGAGGAGTGGATTAGGGAGACCTTGAAAAATGTATCCATTATAGACAATATATGAGGGACGGATGGGAACAGGCGGGTGAGGTAGTCCTGATTGACCTGGATTCCTTGAGGGAAAAAGGCGACAACCCAAAGGACATGTAGAGCGTTGTTGCCGAGCGCCGTGACAGATGGCGATTCCAGAGACAACTTGATCGTGAATCCGAGATTGTCCTTTCCGTCTCCCACCTGCAATATCTTTCCGCGCTGTGACTCCCACCTTTCCAGTAGTACTTTCCCCGACCATCGATTCTCTATCGCTGTGTATGCCAAAACGGTAATGGATAAGGGGTGGAAATCGACCGCGGTGAGCAGCATGTCGACTTCGTCATCGCTGATTTCCCCCTTGTAAATCTCCCTGAATGACTGCCTCGCGGGTTCTCTGCCGAGTGGCGTAACATCGAATCGGACCCAGTCGACCCTTCTGGGATTGGAGTTCGTTCGTGACGTCAAGATGACTGTGACATCGCAAGTATTGGTGATGCAGGAAATGAAATCTGATATTCTTGCGGCCGTGTGCCGATCCGCCGCGTCCTCAAAAACTTCTGCATTATCAAGGACGAGGAGAACGGGAGACAAGGAAAAGTTTGCTTTGATCTGGCGCTCGCCCTCGGCACCGGACATCGGAAGACCCAGAATACTTGCTATGCGGTCCACGAATGAGTCAAAAGTGATCGTCTTTGGATCAATACCCGCGTAGGTCACAAAGAATCGACGCCTGTAGTGCCTTACGACGTCTTCATCGTTCACCACTGCCGCCGCTAATGTGCTCTTTCCGATGCCACCCGGTCCGATCAGAGCGACGTCTTTATCCAGAAGTAGTGCGGCCTTGACATCAAGAAGCAGTTCCTCACGACCGAAGAAAATGGCTGGAGGTGGCGGAGGAGGATCCGGGATCAAACTGAGATTTTATTAGTGGTCGATCTAGAAGTAATGCAAATTATCCTTACCTGAATACGTTGGGTTGCTGCAGTAGCTCATATATATGTTCCAGGGAGAGGACGGTAACAATATTTAATTTTGCCTGCGAAGACTGTCACCGGTAGTTCCGAGCCACATTATAGACGGTCAACGTACGCTGAATGATGTGAACACGCTGTCGAGCCCAGCAGCCCATGCACTAATGTATTCTACATCGAGACCGGCATAGAACAGTCTCCATATCGGACTACGGTTCGGTGCTTCCTCCCTGACACTCGAAGTCAGGGCATCAATTGAACTGTGTCAATTGAGGTAAATCGCTGAAAATTGGACAGAAATTGGATGGACAAAGATACGTACGACTGGAGCGCGCTGAATGCGTCCCAATATGGGCCGCTCGCTCGACCCATCGAAGCCCCTCTTGCAGTGAGTGCCAATACTGCGCAGATATCTCTACAACTGCGAGTGAGAGTGCTCAGACTGTCTCTACTTTTGGTGTGCTTCTGTGGAAAAATTCGACTGCTTGTATCTCGGGAAGAGGACAAGGGGACAAGACAAACCTGCAAGACCGAGAGCATGGTGGCAATATCCTTCAGTATTGTATTTGCCGTGTTGTTATGGACCAAATTCGCGACCTCCCGAATGAGATGAATTGTATCTTCTGGCGTATTCTGTGCTGATTTTCGTTGATGAGCTTGTTCTGGATCGAGAGTCACTGTTTCGCAGTTCCTTCATCAGCGAGGAAAGCAATGAGTAGAATGAATGGAGGACCATTTCCGTGCACGACTAGATTGATCAGGTCTCCGCCAACGTCACTGTAATTGCCGTATACGTTGGCTGTCGACTTGGCACCCGATTGTGTGAGCGTCATGATTAGTCGGTTCGGTTGGTCTGGGCAGGAAGCGTCAGCATGATATGTCGGATGGCTTCTCGAGTGTCCCTTACCGCTGTTTGACGAGATAATTGATGAAGTTGTGCAAGCAGGGAAAAGTAGGCCAAGGGAATAACTACTGAGGTGATATTAGCATCGAACCACAAACTGGGGCCCTTCATGTGTCGTATAGCCCTACGATCATATCTGGGGTCTGTTCGGCAGGTATGGTTCATCAGGACTCAAAAACAGTGAGATGAAAATGGGCGATCGTGTGGACCAACATCTCAGGGATTGCTGCAAATAGTCACATGCGATCAATTGATTCATCTGCGCCCAGAACGGGAGACAAGGCTGGCAATCCAGTTTATTGGCGAACCCAGGGACAAAGTGGTGAGAAAATAGCAAATTGTAACGGACTCACATTAGGTACTCAGTGCTACCCTGACGGATACTCATGTCCGCTAACCGACAACACCTTTCTCCACCATTTCATCTCCCTTGCAAGATCGTCGCCCGAATTGCCTCTTCATTAGTTGTCTTGTCGACGTTTAGGGGAAGTGGGGTATGCCCAGCAAGGTAGTATTCACTATGAGGAACAGAGACGTCAAGATGGGTTTGGCAGTGGCTCCGACAGGGTGCAAATCACTGGCAGTGTCCCATAGTATCGTCATTTAGAGAAATGCGTGCGACTTCCATGCTCTATGCATGCAGTCACAGGGATCGGTAGCCACATTCAAAATGACTGTAGGTACATTGATGCCACCACGTCCATTGAGCGAGGTCGCCATCCTAGCTATAAAAATGGGGCTCTGTCAGGGGAAGAAATCAGACGATTCCTTCTATTGGCCTCAATGATGGGATGCGAGTCGTGCGACAGTGTCTGCTGGAAGATGAATATCTAAAGGTGAGCTGCATATGAGCCTAAGTGAGGGAAATGGGCGCATGAGTGGAATGGTGGCTGTTGGCCTCTAGCCACTTGTGATAGGCCCTGCACCCACGTTCGAATGGGGTATACGATAAGCCTTACAACGGATGGAGGAAAGACGTGAAGTCAACACGACCGGGCACCGAAGAAGTGCCGGCGGTTTTCATTGAACGACCATGCGGTTTGATCATGGTGGATATCGATCAGCGGCTTTATCTGCCAAGCTGTATGTACATGCCACAACCATGCTTGCTGGTGGCATGCACATGGCAGTAGCTCCAAGCTGCGCTGACTGTGCAAACAGGGCTTGTCAATGCCCTCGGACGATGAGTATATCATCGAGATAAGTTTTTGGACCTGTGATGGAAGTGTGTACCAGAAATTAGGCACGCTGACGCGAGTGATTCGACAGCGTCGGCAAGAACAGGGCCATGATCGGGGCTGTCCGCCTCCCCTTTGAACTCAACGACAATGCCGAGGGCATCTCAGACGCCTGACACCTCTCAGCCTTCCTCGACACCGACCCGGACTAGCTTGCATGCTTTACCATCGTCATCGCACACAATCTCGACAAACGCCACTTTTTCATGGAGTGACTCCTCTCGACCTGAACGCGATGAATCCGACCGACAATCATTCAAAAAACAGATTCTTACGATGAAAATCAAGCCCGACGAAGAAAACTCTGACGAAGCCGAGACCCGGGCCTGTCGCTGTTCGACAGAAACCAAGGCAAGGCCCTATCCCATGCCATGTCATTGCAACCCTCACCACCCCCTGGTTCCCTGTGAGATCCTAAGCTCTTCCAGGATCCTGCGATTGCACCAGAAGCGCTCCGCCAGAACCCATCCCCATCTTTCGATCTCCCCGCCACGCCCAGAGAATTCGTTGGGCGCATCTGTGGACAATGGGTTCGTGAACCTCTTTGTCAAGAATGCGCAGGCGCTGCAGATCCTATGGAGCGAAGGGTGGCGTTAGATCAAGACAGGACTGCATTAGTGGAGAATGCCGAGGAAATGGCCACGCACTCGGCCTTGTTTTTGCTGGGCGGGTCCGGGCAGCCTTTGTAAACACTTGCAATGGGTGGTCGGAGAGGTCGAGTTGGAGGTGCAAGGGACGTACGCTCAAGATGATCACAAAACAATACTAGCGCGTCTCCATCAGGTGGTACTGTGTCGTCAAGCAGGTGTAGAAGGTATAATTCTTTGCTTATCGCTATGTGCCTTAGCCGGAGAGGGAACAGTAGAGATAAGCTGAGCTAGGTGTGGGCGTAGGCACTTTGCGCCTATCGGTCGCGATCTGTGAGACCTGGGCCCGAGCATCAGCTGAGTGGACGGGCTGGGAAAAGCCTCGCGTTGACGCGCAGTTGATTGCGGGTGAACGGTCCGGTGAACGCGACGGCGAGGGTCCAGCGAGGCGATTCTGTAGGGCAGTCTTGTCCCGAAAGAATCCTTGGGTGCGGTGGGTGGGCGAAAAGAAAGGAAAGTGGTGGGTGAGGCCTGGTGAGGTGAAGCGGCTGGTGCGAAGGCAGAAGCGCGGAAGCACAGCCACTCGAGCAAAGACGAAATTCTATTATATACTTAATATTCCTGGCAAGTTGGCAACTGTCGTCGCAACTCTTCCTTCAGAACTTCATTTCTCACTGCGGTTCTGCTCATTACACTATTCAACTGGGAGTGACAGTGCGTAGGGCATAACGATGCACGATCGATTTGCACTACGCACTGTTTCAAGAGGATCCCAGCAGCCTGTCTCCGCATTTGCCCTGTCCTCGGATGCATGTCCCCCTACTGCACACGAAGAGAGGAAAAGAGGGTACGCGCTCTGCAATACGAATACCCGCCGGGCTCCCCGCCAAGATCACGATCATTCATCACGACCAAGAATACGGCGAGTGCTGCTATGAAAACGTGATGCGGGAGATGGACTCGAAACCCGTCGACAAGTGGAGTCGCTTGTATTACGCATAACAAGATAAATCCGGTCCGATGTTGATGGCATGTTACCAGGCATCCTGATAACACCCTTACCGCCTACACTGACGCTGTCAAAACTTCCTCTAAGCGCGCGAGGACGATAAGGAGTGGCCGAAATGGGAGGCGCTCAGACAGGGTTCGATGGGGGCGGGACGCCGCTCGAGCCTGCACGTTAGATGCAAACAGTTAGTAGGGCTGGGTCGCAGTTCATATATGCGACGAGGTTCATTTGTAACGTCTGGATGGGTGGTTTATCCCGATGTGACAGCGGTCCAACATCAATGGCAGCTAAGTGCAACAAGACACTAGTAGTAAATCCTGTAATCTTCGGTCCCAACATCACACATCTTCATTTGAGGTCGCCGAAAGCCTACCCCATGTATCACAATCCCTTTTACTCTGACGTTCCCGACAAGGGTTCAGGCCTCATGCCTGTCGGAGACACCTGAGAGTGGCAGAGCATAACAGAACATGAAATACAATGCATCCTACTCGCATTGACCTATTCAATCAGAATATCTTCATGTTCCGTCGACAGCGCGGACGCATCCATCATAAGGACAGTTCCCTTGTTCACAAAAGATCCCGATCCCGTCTTCTCGCAGCACAGGGTTAACAGAGAGGACTTCCCGCTCAACTCCATCAGACTTGCCCACGCGAAAGCCCCAGTGTCACACATCCCAATCTCCACGAACTCGACGATGCGGTCAACCTTGGATGCGTCCTCATCTGAGCTGACACCAAAGGTGGATCTATCAGCGATGATGACCTTGGTGAACCCGCGAGGTATGCTTCCCGTAGGCATTGATGCAACCCCCGGTAGGTCAAAGACAGATGCTGTTTGCATCAACAAGAGCCGGTCGCTCCCGAGGTTCAGCTGCATATAATTCTGGTCTATTTTGATATCTGGACCTGGTGCCCAGACACGACACGTCTCTCGCCGACACGTCAACTGGGTACCGATGTTCCTTGTGTACTTGCAATGACGAATAGCCGATTGCAGAGAGTCAACGCAGGCAATAGGCATTGCACCAACCACTCGAGGAAGGGCAGAGTCCTTGTTATTCGCGCTAGAACCATTGCCCCACTCAGTACCGATAATATGCGCAAGCGTATCCGGACCAAGAGCCTCAAACACCCGCAATCTGGCCTCCTCGAGACCTATCCCATACTTGACAGGGAAATTCCCGAGATCTAGAGCCCCGAGCATGGAGTAGATCATGTCTTCCGAGACTGTAGATTTCCGTCCCATAGCAATGGCGGTCATGGACACCCTTGCAGCCTCCACCGTGCTCCAGGCCAGGGAATTCCTCGCCAAGGATAAGGCTCTAATTGCAGTTGATCGTTGAAGGCCCTGATATAAGTCACCTGGTCCTGTACTTTTCATGCCTGAATCAACCCAGACACCTGCGGAGAAGTCCATCGGCGATTCTCGTCGCATCTGGCATGTGATGTTCATCCCCTTCGACTGAAGGAGATAAAGCCCATCAGAATACTGGTACTTGTCCAATACAGGCGTATGCAAATCAACAAGGCGCGTAGGGCTAGATCCCTCGGTATCACCATCGCTCTTCTTCAGGTCGTGCCTGACGTCGCCCAGAAAGACATGGCAAAACAGGACATTTTGAGACAAGACCTGCTCTTGGACTGTCCACGCCCTCGTCTCCCAGACAGGGAAGTGGACCTCATGGCTAGACAGGGAAGACGGGATGTTGGCTCCAAACGGATACGCATGTGTCTCAGCTGCGCCACGGTATAGATCGCCCATGCGAGGTACGAAGAAGTTCTTTTCCAGTTGCTCATCCTGGTTGATGCAAAGGATGT
>JBBPMZ010000789.1:0-10567 GCA_038090575.1 Tylopilus cf. pernanus | reverse complement strand
AAATCTGCAACGCTTCCAAGAGCGGATTGATTTTGATATCCTTCCCACTCCTGGCACGAGACACTCTGATAACTGATATTCCAGACACCAAAATCCTGTTATCATCGGATTCGTTATTGCTCTTCCATGCTGTACTTTCAAACTTACAGTAAAGCCTGAGCGAGAGCGAGAATTTGTTTAGCTATCAACAACACGTGGCCTAGCAAGTAACGACATACCATAGAGAGCAGCATCGGATGGGAAGAAGTTGTCCGGGATTGAAGTAGACGGCCAAGCGAGATCAAAGTTGAGGTACGCCCCTCCACTAGGTGATCAGTTGTCATTTTCATACAAGGTTAGACAGAAGGCCGTTCACTCACGCGTTAGGACCGGATGTCGTAGCATTACACCACCCCTTTGAAGAAAGTGGACAGAGGTCAGTGATTTTGACAACAACCGAATTGGTTGAATTTGGATAAAAGGGCGGGTTCGCCGTGAAGGCATCCAAGAGAGTGAGATTAAAACACTGGCCACACGCTGGGCCATATGAAGTGCTGCTCCCATACGCCATTTGACTCATAGCGGCAGTAGGATAGTATGTACTATTGGGAGTACATCCACAGGCAGCAATAAATCCAAGAGGGAGTGTGTAATGCGTCATGGTTGCATGTCCGCTGGGTGGGTATTGGATCCATGCCGAGGCTTGAATTGCAGGGAGAAAAGACAGAAAGACGAAAAAAGAAAGAATCCGCGAGCAATGACATAGTCTTGGGAGGTATAACGACATTTTTTCTACCCAGGGGATCAGGTAGACATAAAGCCCGTCTGCGAGATGTAAACGTCGAGCTCGAGGAAGAACAGCTCTGCAATGAAACACACTCGCCTCACATGTGGTGGGATAAATTTAGACTTCAATTGAGGGCATTACGTCACCTCTGGACCGGGTGACAAATTGGTGCTGGGGTACGATATCGTCTGGTGACCACAATGTAAGTGAACCTAAAATACTAGCCTTGACAAGCTTGCAGAGCAGCTACCAAATTTCGATGATCTCAGCCGTGGGAACGAAAAGTATCGAGCATACTCAGTGTACTAACAAGGAATGACTCTCGCAGATGAGCGGACCGGTCTTTTTCGGTCCAGTTGCCATGTTCCACTCGGGAGTCGGCGTTCAAGCTCCAATGACCCCAAACTTTCTTCAGTCAGCGCTGTGCGCACGGCCTCGTTCTGTCACCGAATGCAGCAAAAAGTCGGTCACGATACCACTATAAAATCACTTCGATCAAATGATGCTGATGAACTAGAGTAAGCAGAGTCAGGCTGCGCACACTCATACAGCAATCAGCTTCAGATATAAATACACTCATGATCAAGGACGTGTTGGGACCCTACAGAAGTCTAAAGTACAGCGACGACGACTGACCCCAATGGCCCCTGTCATCAACAAGCGCATCCTTTTCAAAGAATTCCCGACAGGTGAGCGTGGGTTAAATCAGGAAAGGCATATCTAACCAAGTTGCATTGCATCTGCTCTTAGGTCTACCTGTCCCTGGCCAGACGACAGCGTTCGACTCTAGTCAAATGATTGATCTGGATAACGTCCCCTTGAACGGAGGCATCCTACTGAAGACCCTTGCTTTATCCTTGGAGCCCTATGTATTCTCCAGGATGAAATCCTATTCCGCCGGTGTGAGTTTGCCTTCATGTCGTCTTCACAAACTATCAATAATTCATTCTACGTGATGCACAGTTGAGATACCGAATCGGAGAACCGTAAGAAGTTTCTCTTGTTTCTCTTGAACGGATCAGCCAGCTGACCCGAGGCCATTGTCTACAGGCTTGAAACTTTTGGAGTCGGGGTCGTGCTCCGTTCTGAGAACTCGGCCTTTCAAGTCGGAGATTACTTGGATGGGTTGTATCGTGAGTGTGAATGACGACTGCGTGTCGCTCAAATTTACGGCAGCTGGGCTCTGCAGCGTTTCAAGAATACTCGGTGCAACACCAGCCATCCTTCATAAAGGTACACAACGAGTACAACCTCCCATGGTCCGTCTTTGTGGGAATAGCTGGATCGGTTGGTAAGTTGTTGGTATCGGTTATTTTCATACCTGTTTTGATGACGCGTTAAAGGTAAGACCGCATACTTCGGTTGGAAGGAGTACTCGCGTGCGAAGAAGGTGGGATTGTTCAGAACATCCCAACTCTACAGCATGCTTATCTCGCGGTCGTACAGGGAGAAATAGCATTTGTTAGCAGCGGAGCTGGTGCCGTGGGATCGTAAGCTCTCTATATTTCCACCAGTGTGGACGCTAACGGGAACTCTTTAGCTTCGTGATCCAGCTAGCCAAGCAGGATGGGATGAAAGTCATTGCATCTGCTGGATCAGACGACAAGATCCAATTTTTGAGGGAACTAGGTGCCGATGTGGCTTTCAACTACAAGACTACGAAGACGTCCGAGATCCTGAAAAAAGAAGGTCCCATTGATGTGTAAGCCACTTGCCTGAGCATTTTAGTCGCTTCTGATTGTTGGCGCAGCTACTGGGATAACGTTGGCGGTGAAACTCTGGAAGCCGTGCTGGATGCGGCTGCAATTAACGCTCGAATCATTGTCAATTTTTCCTTCATCTTTGATTGACGTGTGCTCATACCTCGTAGGTGTGCGGGATGATATCTGCGTATGACGACCCGGTCAAACCAGTTTCGGTCACTACTCATTCATGTTATCCTAGCGAATAGTAACTGACGTATTGTGAATGTCACAGAACTTGCTCAATGTGTTGATGAAACAAATATCAATCACCGGGTTCTGGTTCGGTGCGCTCTCTGCAAAGTATTTGGAGGCTTTCCAACGAGAAGTCCCCGCACAAGTTGCGTCGAAACAGCTGCTACACAGGGAGAACGTTATACGAGGGCTTGAGAATGCTGAAGTGGCACTCAGTGATTTCCTTAAGGGGGCGTTTATTGGAAAGTGCGCGGTCGTAGTTGCGGATGAATAATGGTTATGAAATACCTACACTTGCTAGTGTGTGGCGAATAGTCATAGGTACTGTTTATTTGTGGTCTGTACTTCATCGATATCCAAGGCAGAGCGGAAAGTAGTGTGACAATCATGGAAAAGCAGGACCCTGCTTCCAACAACCTGTTTTATTCCAGAGTACATCTTTCTAGTGTGAAGGAGATGGATCAAGCTTCGAGCTTGAAGCGCGATAGCTTTACCGTTCCAACCCTCCGTTTGGGCAGTGACATAACTGACAATAGTTAGGCAGTCATACCTACAACTTTCTGGCCATGGCGACTCAGGTACTCATAAGCGAGCCTATGTTCTCATCGTCGTCTCTTCGCTTGAGCCTGGGCCAGCCTCATGATGGGCTCGACCGAACAACAAAGCTTTTCACGGTGCTTCAGGCTGTGCGCGGAAAGGTGCACGCATCCGTCCATCGAAGCTACGATCACTCGCTGATATAAAGTCGCATTCGCTCACCTTCCGAGTCAGTCAATGACCAGGATCCGTAACGTCCTTCTCCGAAACTGTGCCATCGCTTCCACTGTGAGCTGCTTCAACACATCAACAGTCTAAGCATCAGCATCTAGGAGTTCCAAAAGACCTTTGGTGCACGAGGCCTGGAGATTGTTGAAAACCAGAAAGAAGACATCCTTGGTTGGAGCACAAAGAAAAGTACGCTGATTCTATCCCGGCGTGCGGCCCTCATGTTCAAAGTTCAAGCCGAGGTAAGGCTGAAGCTAGGTATGGTATGCCCTCCCGCCAAGCAACGAGTTGTCATTTTCATACTACCCCAGACACGACGCCGTTCACTCACCTATTGGAATTCGATGTGGCATTGCACCACCCTTCGAAGAAAGTGGACACAGGTTCAGTGATTTTGACAGCAACCGAGTTCGTTGAGTCTACGTACGACTCCGGATGAGCCCTCCCTGAAAGTGTCCAAGGGAAGGGGATTAAAACACTGGCCACACGGGGAGACATATGAAATGGTACTTCCATAGAACCCTTACGCCATCTGCAAGTGACCATGAACCCAAGATAGAACATGCAGTTCACTGTGGATGCATGTCCGCTGGCCATAGTAGGCGGGTATTAGACCCATATGCCAAGGCTCGAGTTGCAGAGACAGGAAGAAAAGGCAGAAGAGAGAAAGGGAGAGAATCAGGTGTAATATTAGGACGTACGTCATTTTTCTCGCCCAGCTGATTGGGTGTAGGTAGACATTGGGCCTGTCTGTGAGAGGTGGATGCCGAGGACTTAGCGAGGAACAATGGCTCAGTGACGAATGCCCTCGGCTCACATACTTGTGATCGTGATGGGATAAATTCATGATTTGAAGCTTCTGAAGCGACCACATAAGCAGGCTCCTACACACCGTTGCTGTTCGTGTGAGGGGCGATATCCTAGTTCAGTAGGCGAGGAGAAATCCGAGTGGCTGTGAACTAATTCAAACCCAGCACAACCTTAATCCCCCTCTCACTCTCAGCAACGGCTGCAAGAAAACATTTGTAAACAACGTCAGCCACAGCAGCGGAGTCCAATGTTTGGCATAAAAAAATGTAGTTCTAGATTAGGGTTATATTTTTTGTACAGGGGGCGGAATATATTTGATTGGATCCCCTGCTGCCGGCCTCGCTCGCCTGCAGCCTGCAACTACTGTCAACTCTCGAGTGAGTATATGCCGTTGAATTTATTCATAAGTCTGATGTTCATTAGTACATCTGCGCCTTGCAATACGGGGCCATTTTTATCAACCCCAAGCAAGTTATGAAGCCGACGACTCGAGCATGTGACGACAGAGTTAGCTAGAGTAGACATGGAGGACTACATAACGCGACATGACAACTCCCCCAAGCCTGGGCATATCACCCCACCGCTGGTTCATCGCGAAGAGTCAACGACGTGATGACGTGTGCGTTATTAACATGTCGCGTTCACCCTCACCCTCACCCTCCCTACACCTCAAGGCCTCAAGGCCTCACCCCCCGCTAGTTTGTCGTGACGAGTCGATGATGTGACACGTTGTCGCATCATCGACATGTTGCATTCATTCTGTATCTCCCTACACCTCTCCCCACCACCAGCTCATCGCGACACGTGCAACAACGACAATAAGTCATTCAATGGACACGACACAACGACGACATGACGCATTGTCATACTGTCTACGCGTCGTGCCAGTCCGTCTCCTTCCCAATTCTTCTTCTCCCTCCCCCATCTCATCTGCAACAACAAAGCGTTGACAATACGACGCGACGACAATGCGACAATGTGTCGCATCGTCCACGCGTCGTGTTCACTCCCCTTCACTCCCTCACTCTCTCCTTCCACCCCCATGTCAACTTATACCACCATGTGGGCGTGATGGCGGCGATGAGCGAGACGCCAACACGACGTGATAACAGTCCGGCACAATGTCGCATTGTTGACGCGTTGTGTTCGAACTTCGCTCTTCCCCTTCTCTCCTCCCCTTCCACTTACGGATCAACTCGTACCACCATCTGGATGCAATGACGACGACGAAAGAGACGTCAACACGACGTGACGACAATGCGACAATGTGTCGCACTGTCCACGCGCCGCGTTTGCTCCCTCTTCTGTCAGACTCCCAGCCGCCATCAATACAGCGACGGATCAATGTGATCACCAGTTCGTTATGACGATGAGGTGACGACACACTGGCACAACGCAACGACAGTGCAACGCATTGTCGCGTTGTCGTTATGTCGTGTCCGTCTCCTCCCCCTCTTCTACCTTTCCCCCCTCCTCTCTCCTCTTCCTCCCTCCTCTCGTCTGGAACGACAAGATGTTGACAACATGACGCGACGATGATGCGACAAATTGTTGCATCATCCACGCGCCATGTTCGTCACCACTCCCCCCTACGCATGGGTGATTTTATTCCAGAGCACAAGATTGTCAGGACGATCAGGGTTGTAGTAGGCACTGGCAATGACGGAGCGAGCGAGGATGGATTAGGCTACGTAACTAACTTGAATTCATATGTACTAACACTGAATTCCATTCCTGGACACGAGGTTGACAGCCAGACTCGGACTCAGAGTCCAACCCCTGGACTTTCTGTGCGAACGAGGCCGGCAGCGGAACCAAATATATTCCACCCCTGTACAAAAAATATAACCCTAATCTAGAACTACATTTTTTTATGCCAAACATTGAACTCCGCTGCTGTGGCTGACGTTGTTTACAAATGTTTTCTTGCAGCCGTTGCTGAGAGTGAGAGGGGGATTAAGGTTGTGCTGGGTTTGAATTAGTTCACAGCCACTCGGATTTCTCCTTGCCTACTGAACTAGGATATCGCCCCTCACACGAACAGCAACGAGCCTGCCACATAAGCGGTAATATAAGCATCACCGCTTTACCACTGAACACTGGGAAATTGGACGAGTATGTTGTCAACAAACCACGATAATGTCTGCTGTCTACAATGTCATACTCGGGCGAAAGAACCTGTAATACTCTTGACCGACTCCAGAATCGACTGTTCAAGCTTGCAAAGCAGTCATTGAACTCGAGTGGTCTCCACCGTGGGAAATGAACCCTGCTCCGAGTACAACGCTCAACTGTAATTGACTCCGAAAGTTGCTGTGCGCGGCTATCTCGATAAGTTCTCATCATCTTGCTTATGATATTCTCGTTACATTTTGTCATCTGATGCAGCATAGTGCTGCAGTACCACCGTAAAATCACCATCCTGCAAATCATGCTGACGAATTAACGTTACTACAGACTAAGGAGCTTTGTCACTGGGCTGACTCGCAACAGTCATCTTCAGGTATAAAATACATTGAGGATGGGCTGGATTTCTACAGAAGTCTGAAGCACAACGACAACTAACCCCAATGACCCTTGTCACTAACAAGCGTATCCTTTTAAAGGAATTCCCGACAGGTGACTGGAGCCAATAGATCAGGAAAGCCATATCTGACCGGGTCGTGCTGCATTTTGTTTTCAGGTCTACCTGTCCCTGGCCAGACAACAATGTTCGACTCTAGTCAAACGATTGATCTGGATAATGTCCCTTTGAACGGAGGTGTCTTGCTGAAGACCCTTGTTTTATCCTTGGAACCATACGTATTCACTAGGATGAAACCCTTCATGCCCGTGAGCTTGTCTCTACGTCGTTTTCAAAGACCATACTTGACTCTTTTGCATGCCACATAGAACCGACACCGAATCGGAGAACCGTAAGAAGTTTCTCTTGAATGTGATTGGCCAGCTGACCTAGAGTCGTCATCTACAGGCTCGAAGTGTATGGAGTTGGAGTCGTACTCCGCTCTGAGAACCCGACCTTTCAAGTCGGAGATCACTTGCATGGATCGTACCGTGAGTGTGAATGATGACGGCGTGTTTGCTCAAGCTCACGGCAATTGCTCCGTAGCGTTCCAAGAATACTCGGTGCAACACCAGCCATCCTTCACAAAGGTACACAATGAGTACAACCTCCCATGGAGCGTTTTTTTGGGAGTAGCTGGATTGCCTGGTAAGTTGCTGGCACTACAGTCATTTTCACACTTACTCAGATAATGCGTCAAAGGCGAGACTGCATACTTTGGTTGGAAGGAGCACTCACATGCAAAGAAGGTGGGATTGCTCAAAATCTTTCTCAAATCCTCAGCATACTTATCTTGTGACCATACAGGGGGAGATAGCATTTGTTACCAGTGGTGCTGGTGCCGTGGGCTCGTAAGCTCTCTATCGGGACCACGAGTGTGGATGCTGACAGAGATCTTTTAGCCTTGTGATCCAGCTCGCCAAGCAGGATGGAATGAAAGTCATTGCGTCTGCTGGATCAGACGACAAGGTCCAATTTCTGAGGGAGTTGGGTGCTGATGTGGCTTTCAATTACAAGACCACAAAGACATCCGAGATCCTGGAAAAAGAAGGTCCTATTGATGTGTAAGCCGCCCGTCTAAGTATCTTGGTGGATTCTGATTGTTGACGTAGTTACTGGGATAACGTCGGCGGTGAGAGTTTGGAAGCTGTACTGGATGCGGCTGCGATCCATGCCCGAGTCATTGTCAGTCTTTTTTCCTGTCATTTTCTAATTATTGTGCTCATGTCTTGTAGGTATGTGGGATGATTTCTGCGTACGGCGGGTCTGGGTCGGCTAAACCAATTTCGGTTAGTACTCATTCACATCGTTATGGAAGGGGTATCTGAAATACTTTAAACCTCACAGAACTTGCTCAACGTGTTGACAAAGAGAATGACAATCAATGGACTACATATCGATCCCCTCTCTGCAAAGTATCTGGACGCTTTCCAACAAGAGATCCCTGCACAAGTTGCGTCGAAACAGTTGATCTACAGGGAGAACGTCACACGAGGGCTCGAGAATGCTGAAGTGGCATTCAGTGATTTCCTCAAGGGGGCGTTCATTGGAAAGAGCATAGTTGTAGTCGCGGATGAATAATGGGTTTGAAATACCTACACTCATTGGTGTGTCAGCGAATAGTCATAGGTACTGATCATTTGCAGTCTGTATTTCATCGATATCCAATGTAGTTAGAGCGGCAGAGCGGAAAGTAGTATGACAATCATGAAAATACAGGTCTCTGCTTCCAACAACCTGTCTTGTTCCCGAGTACATCTTTCTAATATGAGAGACATGAATTGAGCTTGAGGTTTGAAGTGTGATGGCTTTACCGTTCTGGCCCTCAATCTAGGTAGCAGTAATATAACTAACAAACCAACTGCATGCAATTACGCTTACAACTTTCTGGCCATAGCAAGCCAGGTACTTATAAGCTGAGCCTGCGTTCTCATCACCGTCTCTTCATCTAAGCCCGGGCCAGCCTCATGATAAGTTCGACGGAGTGAAAGGAGTTTTCACGATGCTCGTGACGTGGAGAGGTGCCTAGCCGTCCATCGAGGCTATGGCTACTCGTCGATGTGGTGTCGCATTCGCTCACCTTCCAAGTCAGTCAATGACCGGGACACGTAACATCCTTGTCTGAAACGTGCCATCTTTCCACTACGCACTGCTTCAACATATCAACGGCCCACGCATCAGCCCTCACAAATTCCAAAAGGCCCCTGATGCACAAAGCCCTATGTCAAGAACCAGAAGGAGGACGTCCTCAGTCAGAGCGCACGAAGAAAGGCGTGTTGACACCGTCCTGACACGCAGTTCTCATGTTCAGAGTTCAAGCAGAAGCAAGATTAAAGCTAGGTCCTCCCACCAAATAACGAGTTGTCATTTTCACACCACCCCAGACACAATGGCATTCACTCACGTATTGGGTCCGGAC
This sequence comes from Tylopilus cf. pernanus, assembly GCA_038090575.1. NCBI lineage: Eukaryota > Fungi > Basidiomycota > Agaricomycetes > Boletales > Boletaceae > Tylopilus > Tylopilus cf. pernanus. The sequence goes on along the minus strand of JBBPMZ010000789.1, from coordinate 1,307 downwards.
GTCGTAGCATTTTACCACCACTTCGAAGAAAACGAACAGAGGTCCAGTGATTTTGACAACAGCTGGGTTTGATGTTGAATCTATGTACAACTTCGGATGTGTTCGCCCTGAGAGCATCCAAGGGAGGGGAATTAAAGCACTGGCCGCACGGGGCCATATAAAGTGCTACTTCCGTAGAATCCCTACGAGAGAATCAGGTGCCAGTGTAATATTAGGATGTACGACACTCGATTCCCCCCCCCCCCCCCAGTGGATGAGGTGTAGGCAGAAACTTGAATAAGGCCCATCTGGGAGGGTCGGGGACTCGGCGAAGAAGAACAGTCAAGTGGCAAACGCCCTCGGCTCGTATGCTTGTGTGAGATAAATTTGAAGCAGTAGTATGACATCGTCACTGAACTGCCAGTGGGTGACAAATTGGACAATCGCAAGTATGTTGACCGAGTCACGTCAACAAACCCCGCGATGATGTTTGCGTAACAGTGTCACGCTCAGGCAAAAGAGCCTTTAATACTTTTTGGAACCAACCATTCAAGCTTGCAGAGCAGCCATGAAACTTTAGTGATCTCAGTCGCGGGAAACGAATCCTACTCTGATGTTCAGCCGTAACTGATCCAAACGTTTAGTTTGCTGTGCGCACGCTGGATATCTTGAAAAGTTCATAACATCTTCAAGTTGCTTATGACGATACTCTTGCGAATCTCATCGCATTTTGCTCCCGGTCACTGTAAAGTCACCTTCCTACATATGATGCTGATGAATCAAGGTGCCACAGAGTAAGCCGTACCAGGAGCTTTGTCACCGCGCAGACTCGCAACAGTCATCTTCAGGTATAAAATGCATCGAGGATGAGTTGGATTTCTACAGAACTCCGAAGCACAGTGACAATTAACCCCAATGACCCCCATCATCAACAAGCGCATCCTTCTGAAGGAATTCCCTACAGGTGAATGTGAGCCAATGGATCAGGAAAGCTATGTCTAACCAGGTCATGCTGCATCTGCTTTCAGGTCTACCTGTCCCCGGGCAGACAACAACGTTCGACTCTAGTCAAACGATTGATCTGAATAACGTCCCTTTGAACGGAGGTGTCTTGCTGAAGACACTTGTTTTATCCTTGGAACCCTATGTATTCGCCAGAATGAAACCCTTCATGCTCGTGAGCTTGCCTTCGCGTCATTTCCCAAGATCGCACTTGACTCTCTTTGCATGCTGCATAGAACAGATACCGAATCGGAGAACCGTGAGAGTTTCTCTTGAATGTGATTGGCCAGCTGACCTAGCGCCGCCGTCCGCAGGCTCGAAGTTTA
>JBBPMZ010000788.1:0-10569 GCA_038090575.1 Tylopilus cf. pernanus | reverse complement strand
GCGCTCTGAGTCAGTGAGCAAATCTGTACGTGAAAAGACCTGTGCTGAGGTCAATGCAAACCGGGCCTGTCATTACTTTAATCAGGCAGTATCGTGAGTTGGAACCTAGTATTGACCTGTGTAGCAATGTATGCAATCGAGGCCTTCGTTACAGACCGCATGCCATGAATTCTCATATTGCCGGATCTTGTTGCTTTTGGCTCTTGATCGACGGAGCTGAGAGACATGAAGATGTGCTTGAACGCCTGCATTAAAGTGTGATTGAATTTCATGTTGCACGTGCCAAGTTCCCACTCACCAATACCAAAATCCCGCTCCATAGAAGACCATTCCACGGGTTTTCTGCGTCATACGTATAATTTGCATATACGAAGATTGGCCATTGGTCCCCAGAGACTTGCAACTGACCTTGGCCTAACGCTTTACCAGGGGTGAACAAGTGGCGAAACGTGCGACATAGAACCACTTACTCAAGATTATTCCAATTGAGTCCAGCAGGGCAAAGTAATGCCCCGGTCCTCTCATGGTTGAATCCCTGTTCAGACTTCGCATTACAGGGAATATGAGGATTGAGACTCTGCCCCTTCAGCGTGATCCAATCAATAATTGCCCCCTTCATACCTTTGGTATCATCGGCTCTGGCTCTGTTTGCGCCTTTCTGAATCTAAAAGCATATTAGATGGCTTTCTAAATAAGAATGTTTGTACACTTACCAAATCGGTGATCTCGATAGCACCTTCCTCGGAAGCCTCCACAAGACGACCTTCGAGGCCGGGTACCATTTTTAAGAGTGCCTTAAAAACTGCATATTCCCTTCGATCTCTTCAAGGTACATGGTCAGGTAGAAACACGACCCAAGTTCATATGTGCTTACTGTGTGGAGAGCTCCTCTAAATGATCATCAGTGCTGTCACCCATGAGAGTGAGGCCATGCAATATCAGCGTCTGCACATTGCAGAATGTATGTACAGCATGGCCAAAATGTCAACTGTGATGAACCAAAGGGTCTTGTGCAGTGCTAACGAAAGGTTGAGTGAACGTCTGGTACCCTCAGGGAGATATATTATAGATGTGACTCACGGACACTTCTTGGGGCCTAGTTCCAAGGCATTTGTGTTAGTCCTTTTGCGTCCCATCGGCTCTGCATTTGAATTGCAGTCCATGCCAAGTGTGCTGAAAGAAGCCAGGTGAAAGTACGAGTACAAGAGTCAGAATGCAGACAACGCATCTTTATTTCTCCTTATATAGTTGGAAGATGGGGATGGGAATTTCAAGTGATCGCAGGAATTCGCTTAGACATGTTGCATCAGCCAATCTGAGGCAGGAAACCTTACCCAAGGGTGATCGCGAGAATCGCTTGTCAAGAACGATTCAGACTCAGAACTTGAAGCTGTGGCCTGAGTCAGCCAGTCTAACCACAAAAAAATTTCAGTGCGAACGTCAATGGCTCGGACTCGGACTTGGACTTGGACTCTCAGAACTGAGTCATGAGGTGTATGTCACAATCAAACCTAACCAAAAATCGTTTAATTCTAATGGTGGATCACAGGAAGCATATCACTGACAAGGGTGACTTCCACACCACGATAAGTCATGGGCCTCGGAATGAAACAGATGCGAATCGCAATTGACGTGCGACTGGCATGCTAATGAGCACCAGGAATATCATCAACACAACGGATGTTGTACTTACATGCAACTCATTTATCACCATCTCTCCGTCGACTTGAATGAGCAAACTATGCAGCAATAAGATAACAACATCTGGGTCCTCAGCGTGTCCAGGTAGGTCCTCTTGCTGGGAAATCGGATGGTCGTGACACCAGTCATACAATCGAATTGAGCGCCAAGTACCACCGTACTGAGCTCTCGAGAATTTCCTGCCACGAGTCAAATGAAGGCATGTAGTGGAATCTGGGCCCCGGGTTGAACAATGTCCTGTCTCATGCAAAAGAACGAACATACTACTCAGTGTATTCACCCAAATCTATTGACGATGCCATAGGGAATTGTGGAGCAAGATATGAATCAGAAGGTACTAGTTGGCCAAGAAACTCATCGCGAGGCTGAATGACTCAAGTCAAATTGGAATGTGTGCGTTGTGAATGTATTGCTTTGAAGGCTGGTATGAATGCTGAACAGAATTTCAAGCAAGAAATCATACCACTGGTAGAGTTGCCATGGCGTATCTGGCACTCTATTTTGCTCGAAGAGCTTGGTAAAGGTAGGGCTGAGTGGACAGCCCGAGGGATCAAGACTCAGAGACCGTGTAGTGGAAATCAGAGTATGGCACCTACAGGTACATCTTCACGACCTTTAACAATGGCAACTGGAGTAAAAACTCTGAATTCACTTCAGAGAGGTCGTTGCCTTACAAGTAATCCTGGAACAAGTAAACAAACCGGAAAAATTTTAGGAGACGACCGATCCTGCAGATCCACTAACAGGTGTTTGGCAAGTCAGCAACTAGTAGGTTACCACTGGGGTTAGACTTACCAATCGTAGTCGCATTTGTAGTATCCACAACGTTTCTGCATCCAACCTGGTCTGCAATGCTGTGATATTCAAATAAAAATACCAAGCACCCTTGAGCCCACCAGTGGCAGGCGATTGAGTCACAGTGAGCAGCAAATATCTAGATCCTATCACGTCAACGAAACCACAATGAAACATGCCTCATCAAGACACCCCAAACTTTATTTGCGATGGTATTGGTGACATGGAACGGTGATTAACCCAGACAATCGGGTGACTGGGAACTTCAAGTTGAAATATCTAGATCAAGCACATCACGTCAATGAAACCATAATGAAATAAATCATCGAGACAACCCCAAACCTTATTTGCAATGTTATCGATGCTGCCGCAGAACACGAGCCGGAAGAGCCTGGGCGTCCTTTGTACTCGCATTGCAAGGTGTTACAAAACGGTGTCAAGTTGGCCGTATGGTTCCAAGATTCAATTGCCAAGTTCGTCGCCCAATTTTCCTGAATCTATAATCGAATGTACCTAGTGGCATGAAACACTTCTGCAAACACTGATCTACCCTCACCATTGATATCTAGGGGAGTCGAGGTGGCCCGTCTCGGTTCCAGAGCCTGATTGACATCAGGAAGAACCCGCTCGGAAGCCATACTTCGGGTTATGTCTTGGTCTAAAGCAACGCCATCGTACTATCCGGGTCAGCTGTATTTCAAGTTATTCTTGCATGCAAAAGAGTTGACCAGCAGATGTGATGACCGGCTGTAGTATATGAAGAGTGGCGGACGGTTAAGTTAGATTTGGTTTGAAGCTAAAACAAATGTACATATCGAAACGGCACGTATACATACGTACATAAACCTGAACTATTTCACTCAGCGCCGATCTGACACCATCAAAAACAGTGAGTTCGTACAGAAAAAAATACAACAGGGAAGGTAGTAATAGTTCCAATCTCAATAAAAATTACATATGTGACGGAAAGTAAGAAGGGCACGACCTAGAAACGAACAAAGCCGAGGCAAGCCAGCCTGCGTACATTCCAACGGAAGTGTCAACCCAATTCACCCTGTAAAACAAAGTTAGACTCACGCTCCCTAGTGCTGAGGTCTGCTTCAAGTGGCAACCCTGTAGTGATTGTCTAGCCCAGGATAACTTAGGGGTCGAAATGTAAGATCCATATGTGTGATGGCCAACTTGCTCTCAGCATCGCAACCATCACTGAGACCATAGTGCTTTTTACAAAATTCATCAGTGGCATCACAGCCTTCCTCTTCCTGCAACTTGCCACGAAGGGATGTATAGAGAGTCTCGAGTTTCACTAACTGCAATATCAAGGCTCGCTTCAAAGCCAGAACCTCGACAATCTTCATCCTCCTTTGTGAGGCAGTGAGTAGATTTGAGGAGCATCGAATCTTGATAAAGGAAATATCGTCAATACCTGAAATTTTCTTTTCCTCAAAGGTTTCACTCACTATGCGAAGAAACGGTTCCTCGGCGGTAAATGTGCCAGGGCCTATTACATTAGCGTCCAAGTTTTGAGCTTTCTCGACGTATACTGAGAGCTATTTATTGAACTTATTTCAAGGGCAAAGCAAGAAAAAATTGCAACCATCCGTACCTCATCCATTATGGGAACCCTACTCGTTTGAATGGTAGTTGGACAGGGATGAAACATCTGGGTGCCTCGTGAATCTTGGAGCGACCAATCAACAAATCCTGCACACTGCGAGGCCTGAGTTTCAGTCAACATGAAAGTGGTCTTCCCAGTGGAGTGAGTGGTGGTAATTCCCAGATGCAGAAGCTTTAACCCTTGCTAGACCAACTTTTTTATGCCACGTCATATTCTTTGTTTTTTTTTACCCACGCTATGCTCCGCAATGCGGTATCGGTGGTGTAAACTTGGGGCTTGGTGTTTCACAGGCTGCGCTTCAAGATGAATGCTATCCTTGGGGGTCACAGTAATACTTCAAGGCACAAACCAGAAGCATATTCTTCTCAAGCCCATGGCAATTCCTCAAGGGTCCAACCTGCTTGTTTGTGTTGTGTATGTTTATTTTTGATGTATTTACAACTTACATAAGAGGTAAGTACAGATCATTGGTGTATACCCTAATGATCAAGGTCTTTGATTACCACATTATGTAACTAGCGTTGCTTGGTTACCGAGTTGACGCGAGTAACGCATTGCAGGTTCTCGATAGTCAGCGGTGGAGCCAGGTAAGTATGTAAATTTTTTACACCTTTCCAGACCTCCGAATCCCACCAGGGTCTTGGGCACGTGTGCTGGAGGATATTTACATTGCCAGATATGACTACTTTGCTTTGTTGCCCACCTCCACCTGGCATTCCGAACTCCTTCAAGTCCCTCACTGTCAATGGCGTCCACCAGCAACACTGACACTGTAACCGTGCTAATCTACGACGAAACGTATGCACGGCTATACAACGAGGTCATGACCAGTCCCTATCAGCCCATTTCCGTCACCCTACCTGCAATTCCGAACCCTGCTGGACCCAGTGCGCCCCAAGCTTACTACACACCACTGTCCCCACCTTCCAGCCCACCCTCTCACCTCACCGGTCTTGGCTTGCATGGGCTTGCCGATATCCCCCCATCAACCCCACGCACCGCAGCTCTGAGCCCTCCACTGGTATCTCCCAGCCTTTTGCCAGCAGTCCCTGGACTGGCCATTCATGACCCTATCCGTGAGTACACTGATGGGGAAAGTATAAGTGGTGGCACTGCAATGCCTATGTTCAGTACATAGCCGCGTTTTCCATTGTGGCCATGACTTACCCCTCAAACGACAGACAACCATATCACACATGCTGACCATGTGTGGACAAACGTTTTTCTTCACTGTTGGCACATTGTCTTCCATGGGACACACACGCAACAACCAATGCCGACTGCTGTCCGTCTTGCCAACGGAGCACTGTTGAATGCCTATAAGCGTTGGGATGCATTGTATCCCACCATCATTATTCCTTCCACATCCCTCATTATTGATGCTGAGCATGTGAGGGCCACCGTGACCCGCTGACCCACCAGAGTTCCAGGCACGCCCTATACCATTCCAAATGAAGTCACGCACTTTGAGACCCGCTTTAAAGGAGTGGTGCGTTTTATTTTTTGTATCTTAACCTCTATGTCTCTGATTTTCTCTAGCTGCGGTTAGCTCGCCTGGCCAACATGAACCGATTACTTCAGTGTACACTGGATGCGATCGTTTCATCCGAAGTTGTACAGCATCAGCAAACTGACCTTTTTAGACCACAGTGTTGCCAGGGTGCACCACCCTATGAAGGCCTACACAGTCTATCCAGACACTGTGGCTATGCACCTGGTGTTCTCACAGATTTGTACACAGATGAGACAGCTAGTATAGCCAGAACAGCCTTGCAACATGATGGTACTATATAGTCTGGTCCTACTTATACTAGTTATATTCATATTTGAAGTACTCAATTCGGCCAGGATAGAAGTGGCAGTGCGTATTAGATAACCTGCTTTCGTGCAGTATAGTACACACGTTAATTACATATTCCTTCCAACTACCAATAATACACACTGTACATAGAAGATGTCATTAGCTACAACTCAGGAGAACCGTGTGACAGTGTGTAGTGATGCCCAGAACGAGATGAAACTGTGACTAAACTAGGTGAATAACATGAGCTACAATGTGGAATCACCAGATGCAGCCAGCGGTGCGAAGCAAAGGGGTGAGGGAGGCAATAAGGGAGCCGCTGTCATTGTCATGGAAAATTGGCAGTGGCACGAGCCTAGGGGGAGTCGATGTGCAAAGGAGACGAACACGGCATGACTCGTGTCATCGCCACGTCATGTCGACGTCTCGTTCTCATTGCATCGTCGTCGTATCATTGTCGGGTGGGGCTGTCAATGTGAAAGGGAGAGGAAGAGAGAGAGGGAATTACTATAGTCCTCGTGGCATACCGCGTCACGCCACGGTCGTCATGTCATCCGTCGCGTCCAGGATGGGGGGAGAAGGAGAAGGAGGCATTCTTGTCATGTCGTCCGCCGTGCTGGGTAGTGGTACAAAGGAGGGTGAAGGAGGGTGAATGCAGAGAGGGTGAGGAACTGGAAGGTGAGGAGCTTGGAGGGTGAGATGCGTTGGCGATGCTATAACGTGCCGCATCGTGTGTCTGGGTAGCATGAAGGGTGGAAGGTGTGGGAGGGGCATACCAGAATAATAGACTGGCATGCAAACTGCATGACAATGATCTCAAGAACTGTTGACTTGAATGCGACAATGCTGCTGTGATGACACAGCTTGCGACTTGAATGTACGAGCGATCGGAGGTGCTGGCAGCTGCAGATATGACATGGGAACGGGGGTCGTGCTGACCAGGCGAGGCTAATAGGGGAAGGGACGAAAAGCACTGGTGAGATGATAGTGTTACTAGACGACGGTGTGACGACGCACCTTGTTTCTTTGTATCGTCGTCTCGCCCACCGTGACCTCAACTCGTCGTTTCATAGATCTATCCAAGTCATGTGGTGCAACTGAGCATCAAATTGTAATAACGAGGTGATGGCAAAGAAACGAAACGAATGCTGTGTAAAGGCAGAGCCAAGTTGTCGCGTCGAGTATAGTGCCGTTTGGTTGTTTCACTGTGTCCAGATCGGATACAGCTGTGACTGTCACGGATCACATGTTTGTCACTCATCGATACATCATTAAGGCACATCAGTGCAGACGGACTCACTGCAGTGACTCGGACGAGCTATTCAGTATTCAGATATTCACGATTAATACTCACGCCTCAAACATATAATACAAACATGATACCATTCAACTCAACAACGATATGAACCCGAAATCATACTGGTACTAGTAGTATAGCAGTTCAATTGATTGGAAATGTGACCAACGGCTGCGACAGATACTACAAGATCAATTGGAGATCAATTCTAAATTAGTATGTACATCGTGAAGGAAGAACTCGAGGGTGAATGTACTGGCATCATAATCCGACTCAGAATTTATTCGAACCGGGGGATTGGGGTGAACATATCCACACCACCTGGTGATCAATCGTGCACGACCGACATGGCTCTCGGCTTCTAAAAGACATTGCTCTGCTCGTTGAACTTGCAAGCGGCTATACTCCAACCGTAACAGATTATACTGAACCGTCTGGTCAGCAAGCTGTTTTTGGATCTTACGTCGCTTGCACTCAGCTCGTGCAGTCTCTAAGAGAAGTTCTGCTTTGGTGGAGGACTGGGGAACTGAAATGGTTCCCTTCAACGTTCCGTGAGTCAACCGCAAGTGTGAAAGGACGGTGAAAAAAACATCACTTACCCATTCACCACTAATCTCTTCTACTCCAAGGGATGCACTAGGATCCGAGCCATCGGGTTCTTGCTTCAGAAAGATGGCCTCTATGTGGCCAACATAGGGACTTGAAGGGCAAATTGACATGATGATAGGCTGGCGAATGTTCAAAGTTAAGCAAGTTGGTGGCTATGTATGTGACCTTCTAACCCGATCATCGCTTACGTGGTTTCGCGTATCTCGCCTCGGTCACGGTTACCTCTGTGAAGTCTGTGCAATTCAGCCCAATGAAAATGTTTCCACCTCTCCTTGGGGATAAGTATAACACTTACAATAGGTTGAATTTTGCCTGTTGCTCCGAGTTGCGATGTTTCTACCTCCTGCAACCACCCATGCCAAGAGCAAAGAAATTCCGACTGCCGTGCGTCCGGACGACATCGTTCTGCCCCCGATGTGGGAGGAGATTTGCAAATGAAACTCGCGTTCTTCAACACATGAACCGACCCTCGTCTGCTTGTGGTACCTTTCTCAACGACATAAGTGTATTGACAGGTTCTAGCAGCACCGCTCTGCAACCACCTTCTCCGAATCCGCCATCAGCTTCATCTCGGGTGTTCCGAGCTCCGGACCCTTGTGGCCACCGCGAGTTTGATATACAAATGGATTTCAATGACTCACTACATGACGACGATGAGCCATTCGTCCATGACTTGGGGATTCAGGATGTAGGCACGAACCTACAAGAATTTAATGACCCACCATACGACAATGTCGACGACGTGTCACTCGACCGTGGCCCAGGGATTCCGGATGGAGGCACAGACCTACAAGAATACGATGATGATGTGCCGTTTGGCTCGGATACTCAGGCAAATGTTGACTTGCAAGACGGTCCAATCACCGAGGAATTTCATGGCGCTTCTCAGAGTTACACCGGTGGTCAGACCTTCATGGACGAGTTCTTTGCAAATGAGTATGGAGACTTTCGCAAAGAGAATCTATTTTATCCATTTGCCTCCAAACAAGACTGGCAAATTGCCTCATGGCCGTTGCGTTCTCATCTGAGTATGGCTGCGATCGACAGTTTTCTATCCCTTGACTTAGTGAGTTGTACGTCCTTTAGCTTCAATCCTTGCAACTGACCATCACAGGTCAAGCAACTCCCAATATCATTTCGGTCTGCGAAAGAACTGCGTCGTCGTGCAGAGCTCTTGCCTTCTGGCCCACGTTGGCGCTCACAGGTCGTAGACACGGAACATGCAACAAAACGACCCATCACGATATTTTACCGTGATCCAATTGACTGTTTGCAAAGCCTTCTCAGCCACCCGCTCTTCGCGGATCATATCAGTTTCGTCCCAAGAAAAGTGTGGGAGTCCGCCACCAAGCTCTCGTGTATCTATGACGAATGGCTCTCGGGCGAACACGCTTGGGACTTGCAGGTGAGCCTTTATCCATTGGACGAATACTCAAGTTTGCTTATACGACTATAGGAGGAGTTACCTGTCGGCGGTACTCTCCTCGGTATCGTCCTTTCATCCGATAAAACCAATATTTCCGTCATGTCTGGAAATCGCATGGCCCATCCCCTCCTCCTCAGCCTAGCCAATATTGACATGAATATCCGCAGCAAAGGTTTACTCCACGCACACGTCCTGCTCACACTCCTCCCAGTTCCGGCTTTCATCCACAAGAAGTCACGCATCCACTCTCTCCTTTCCGATCGCCTCTTCCATCATTGTCTCGACCTGGTACTTGCACCTCTGAAGACTGCCGCGGCCCTCGGCGTTATGATGAACAATCCACGTGGAAACCTCCGATATTGTTTCACACCGCTAGTCGGCTATATTGCAGATACCCCTGAGCAAAGTACGTTAGCTTGCACGAGTCCAAAGGTATCCCCCATGTCAACTGCTACCTACAAAGAGAAGTTTGGGGATCATATCCGCCACAAACCCCGAACTGCTGCGCATACCCTTGACGCCATAAGGTCTCTTTGTGCTCGAGCCAATCCTGACGATTTCACCCCTTTTCTCAAGGTAGCAAAGTCTTTTGGACTCAATGGCGTTCACGAACCATTCTGGAGGAACTGGCCACTGTCCGACCCTGCGCGTTTTTTGAAGATTGAACCTCTTCACCATTACTTTAGATTTGCTTGGGATCATGACATCCAATGGTGCATTTCAGTTGTCGGGGCAGATGAGATTGATTACCGGTTTAGCATTCTCCAAACACCGGTTGGTTACCGTTCGTTTGGCGATGGAATCTCCGGACTAAAGCAAGTCACTGGTCGTGACCACCGATCAATCCAGCGATACGTTCTTTGTGTTGTCACTGGTGCAGTGCCCCTTCGCTTCCTTGCAGCCATTCGTGCATTGCTAGATTTCCGCTACATCTCTCAAATGCCTGTCTTTGATAAACTAGCATTGGCTAAACTCGATGCCGCCTTGGCATCTTTCCATACTCACAAGCACGCCATCTTAGCCACTGGTGCATGCTCCGAACACTTTCAAATCCCGAAGCTCAAACTTATGCAACATGTCGTTCCTTTGATTCGTGTTTCCGGTGCCCCTATGCAGTGGTCCGCGGACGTCACCGAGCATGCGCACGTGACAGAAATCAAGGTCCCTGCACGCGCAGGAAATAATCAGAATTACTACGCTCAAATTGCACGCCACCTCGACTGTTCAGAAAGGTGTTTCAAGTTTGACCTGGCCACCGAAATTGCTTCTTCCAATACTCGTCCCAAAGATGGTGGCGATCCCGAAGATGAAGACCATGAACC
>JBBPMZ010000787.1:0-10571 GCA_038090575.1 Tylopilus cf. pernanus | reverse complement strand
AATACCCCAGAGATCGAGTTGCAGCTTAGTGGCTTCTTTCACCTGTTACTTGATTAAAAAGTGCATCCTCGAATGTTAAGTTGCCATACGTGATTGCCAGCATGAAAAGTGTTCCAGAGCTATTAGTTTTGTATTGGTGAGGTGTGTAGATAAACTAATTTGATCAGCTGTCTTGCCTTGGAAGTAATAACTAGAGAGGTATAGTTAGTACGTTCCGATAGATGAAGAGACGACTTACAGAGATCTTCACGTTTAACGAGACCGTCAGCGATAGCGCGGCGGACACCTTCCCCCGCCTCTCTCTCGTTGCCGTAGTCTGCGGCCCCATCGAGAAGACGGTAGCCAGCTCTGATGGCATTATAGACCGTCTGGGAAGAATGACTGTCACTACAAAGTACTATAGGTTGTATGAAGACATACGTCCGCACAAGATGATTTTGTGACCTATACGGCATTGAGGGATTGAGCAAGAACCTCTTCGACGCATATGAGCGACGTTACCTTCCAGAGACCAAACCTTGGAGAATGGTCGTATGAGAAATTCATTCCAAATGTCTGATCGTACGTACCCAACCAAGGGCATCTATGGTAGAGGTCCGAGGAAGATGCGATCAGATCACCGGATATGTTTAAAGAGGGTTTCGATGATACATGCCTTTTGACCAGTTCTCTTGAGTGCGATGGCAGACATTGTTGGTGATCGATGCTGATAAGGGATGGATGAGAGGAGATCGGAGAAGAGGAGTCTTTTGTATGAACAAACACGGGCAGCGGCGGGCCGGAATCGTGAGGAAGTCAACCTTCTGACCATCGATTGTATTCGAACGGCCCTGCGGGCAACCCTGGACCCGAGCCATATATATTATTGTCTACAAGTATATACGAGACCATGATATTGTGACGGCGACAATGATGTGACGACTGTTTGTATGTTTAAGGTACTAGTTCTGGAACAGGCAGAAAATTTTAGGAGAAGAAATTTATGATATCATCGCTCCTGTGTTGACGACAGTCATCATCAATGCCTTATCCTGATTGCATCTTTTTCCTCTCGGGTACAGCATATGCTCGAGCCAATACTTTTAACATTGATGATGTGTCTGGACGATTAACAATCGAGTTGGTGGAGGCTTTGTTTGATGATGAAACTGCAGAGCTTCATCCTCCAGGATCATATTTTACACTCGAAAGTGATACAATGGCAATCCGGGAGTTCGAGACGGTTCGAAGTGGATGTTCTGTGACAGTTCAAATTTACCATGAAGGAGAAAGCCCGATGGATGCTGTCTCTCGAAGGAAGTTTATGTTAGTTATCATTTCTGATGAAAAGAGTGGTTTAAAGAAAAGCGTTGACGAAGATGATATCGTGGTCGCTGTGCAGCTCGTCAATCGGTTTGTTCTTTTCATTATCATCATGAAGTATATATTGATTTGTTCTTTAGATGGTTGTCATTGCGACCTGTTGTTACTGATCGATACGGAAGAATCGACTAAGAAGGAAAAAAGTATCGGAACGAAAGTTGTTCGAGTCGATGAATTGTAATAGTAAGTGGGGAGAATGAAGGGAAGAACTAAATATGGAGATCAGGATCATTTGTTTCTTGTTTTTCAGTTGGGTTATCAACGTCAAAAATTGGACGATGAAGCAGAGAAATAGCTTGCATTTCGAGTTGAGTACGTTGCCTCCATGTGTTTTCAACTTTGGATGAATAATAAGTGATTTTGACTTCAAGAAGAATGAGATCGTTTTTTTTCAAGTCGTCAGCATCCATTGATTGCATCTGGTTTTTGGGTCGGAGTACGTCGCGAGCATCGTAGACGGATGCAAATAAAGTCTGAATAGGAAAAGGAAGTGAAGGTCATTTAATAGGCATAGGTTTAGTGATCTGCGTACAGGGAACGACGAGTCTTTGGTTGCTTGCCATTTTGTCGCTCGTAACGCACCTCCGAAAGTATCGAGAGTTGCTATTTGGGGTGGTAATAAGTTGAAGAGAACATATTTGTAAGGAGATTGACTTACGTTCAGGTGGTACGGAAAGACCTGCGAGAAGTTCTTGAGTCTGGTGTCGGACAGAATCAGATAGGGGTGCAATAGTTATGGAAGCCCTGTTTTCAGGAACTCCATTTTTGGAAAACCATAGAGAGACGATGTGTCCGACGATCCAGATCGTCAGTGGTTCGTTGGTTGAAGGGTTGCAAAGTTCTTTGCTTCGGTTGTTGGAGGGACTGTACCTTCCCCAAGTGGCAGTTGGTAAAATTTTACCAAGTGCGTAGATGTTTCGCTGTCGATCAGTATAATCGCAAAGTTTGTTGATTCGTCTGAGCGGTCAATACACGAGACGTTAGTCATTCAAGTGATAAAAAAGATAAGGCATACGTCTTTAAGTTGTCGGAATATGTTGCAACCTGATCGTCATCAACAAAGTGATTCGTCGGCATTGGGATGATTGATTGTACGGAAATATGAGTGGGTGGGACATGTGTTGAGGATGAAGGATCAGTGACAATTTGTTGTTTGTCCGTTTCGCTTTCAGAGTGGGTAACTGACGATGGCTGGCTGGCTTCGTTTGTAGTGTTTGCAATTGTTCTGATGAAATTTGTAAGGACGGAATATTATGGATATATAAAAAGTATACTTTTTCTTTTTTTTGGGAGGCAAGTCAACATCGGTACGAGTGACTGCCAGTGTTTCACGCTTTTTCATGGCGACGCGATGGTTACGGATAGGGAAAGGGGATGAGTGATGTAAAAATTTAGGAGGTATTCCTAAGTTAGCTTTTTGTTTATTTACAGAGTGCGTCATGCAGTGTCGTAGCAATACTATTACAAAGAAAATCGAGAAAGAAGTTGAAAATGAATCGAGTTACGAAAGACTGAATAGTGAACTACGAGGACGGAATGGAAATTGTTGTGTGGTGACGTTTGATTGTCGGAATGCCAACGGATAGATCGGAACGATCATGTTTTTCGCCAGTCGACTGAATTGTCATTAAAAGGTGCAGGTTGGACGATATTGTGACAAAACGAAACGAACCTCAGCAAGTTCTTTATGAGCAATTACATTCGAAAGACGGACAAGGTGATCGAAACAGAGGTTTACTCTGACAGAACATTCATGTGATGGAGGTCGATTTCGGATGATGAGTAATTCAACTTCGACATCCAATTCGACAAAGTCTCCTTTCGAGAGCGAGATTTCTTGGATTTGTGAAGTGCCTGATGTCTTGTTGAATTGAACAATAGGAAGACGAGGTCGTAAGAACCAAGATCCTTTGATACGGCTCAGCCAACCTCTAGGATCAGATGGTTGAAAGGAATGTTCTTCATTATTTATTGTATTCTTGTGAAAAAGGTTTGAGAGATAAAAGAGTGCATGACTAAGTAAAGGACGTACTTTGTCAAACACATTTCGTTTTAGTCGGAGAATCCCTCCATTACCAAACTCTCTTCCTAGTACAGGCATTTTCATGTAACGTGAGACGAAATCACGGATGAGGTTTAATCCATGGAGTTGTGCCGTCCACGCTGATTTACATGTTCCGCCGCTGATAACAATGAGTTGGATTGCATTATGCGCGGTGGATGCAGAACTGCATGATTGTAAGGGTAAGATAGTATAAGAAAATTTTAGTTTGCGAACCCATCCCAGTTTCCGAAGTCAGATAGGTGAAATTCACGTAGGAAACCATGAATGCGACAAGTGATCGTTCTGCTTTCAGTAGACGGAGTGTTTGGAAGAGTCTTGTAGACAAGACACTTGTTTCGAAAAGGATTCGAAATTGAACAATCCTCGACGACCTCTGCAAAGGTAGCAAGTCGCTCAAGATCAAAAGGAATTCTTTCCATGAGCGACATTTTTAATGAATGTTCATGGTGCTCAATACATGCACACAATGTTGACGGCCAAAGAGGTATACACGATTGTTCAGGTGAGGATGAAATGTACGACATTAGAATGATGGGAATGAAGATGGAAGCCCCTATACTCACCGAATTCCGACAGAAGAAGTTTATACAGATCCGGACATTCCAGGGGAAAGATGAACAAACATCTGAGTTGTTTGTTCATCTAGTTCATGCAAGCGCATCATCTCACATCTCAAATCTTCTTGAAGACGACTGAAAATTCAGTGTGGTGGAAACCACCTTAATACACCAAGGCGTGAAAGTTCCTTAGCACGCGATAGCATGACGTACCCATTCTGAACACCTTTCGCACTTGTCAAATCGACGACAACGTGTTCCAAGCTGCTTCCTTGGACTTTGTAATCAGTGAAGGCCCAAGCAGGAAGCAGAGGTAATTGAGAACGAGAAATGCGAATACTTTGCTTCTTTTTTCGCAATGCATATGAGAAGGAGGTCGTTTGCGGGTAAACAGGCACAAGGTCTTTTTCATTTTCACAGACACCAAGGTTGCAATGAGGGACTTCAATGAACGCACATACCAGTTCTTTTCCTTCATCAGAGTTACGATATTTGATATCTCTTACAGTTCCTTGTGTGCCATTCACTATTTTATGTTGCATGGACAGGTTCTCGGTAATGATAACCGGCATCCCGGGAATAAGGGGAAGGGAACCTAATAGATCTTTTGAGTTACCAGAGCATCGTAATTTACAGACCTTTTTTCTATCATGTCCTCTCAGTCGCGTCCTTTGTACTTTATCTATAGACAGAAACGTGTTATATTCTTGATTGGTATGTATTGCGAACTGTCGTGCACGAACTTCGTTAAACTGATCACGAAGACGCCTTTGTCCGAATACAACGGGTGCATCACACAATGTTTTATACTCTTCTGGTCGTTCGACAGCCAGGCGATCCATCTGTCTTGTTTTTAGAACATCGTAGTCTGAGGTACCTTCAACAAGAAACTTTGAACCATCACCTATTCGGATGCGTTCAAGTAGACGGATAAAAGCTGGATCGTTTTTAGCACGTATGTTGCGTCGTAGCTGAACGACGTGTGTTAGTTGGGACCAAATACTTGCACCGAACAAACCTTGTTGACCATGGATTGTATCTTTCGTCGCAATGGAAGTCTTCTTTCGAAAAGCATGGGAGTATATAGGTTGTTCCGCAACAGGTCGTAGTTGGCAAAGATCACCAGCGAAAATGATCGAGACCCCACCGAAAGGTTTGTCTTTACTATTTGACTGAAAACCTTTTGCAATAGAAATTCTGTCAGAGATTTGGCTGAGTAGCGCAGCCGAAACCATCGAGATTTCGTCTAGGATAAGATACCTCACATTTGCCCAGATTTTTTCAAGTTCGATTCTATTCGAAGGTGTCAGTTTTCCAGGAAGAAAGGTAAGAGCATGAATTGTATACCCTTGAATCAACGTTGCGGCACACCCGGTGGGCGCACTCAATAGCAATTGATCAGAACATTGGCACTTGACAAAGAGATCAATCAATGCCTTAATGATATGACTCTTTCCAGATCCACCCATACCAGTTATAAATAATAACATTTGTTCTTTGTTGTTGGTGATGAGATGCTGAGCAGCGATTTGAAAAGCACGGGATTGTTCTTCGTTATTGTCGAGTTCAAACTGAGTATGCACAGATTGTAGGATGAAAAGTCTGTCAGCGATACTCGTAGTGTCATATTCAACACGTGAAGATTGAAGATCGTCCAGAATACGATCCACACACATACCTGCATTATC
Organism: Tylopilus cf. pernanus; assembly: GCA_038090575.1. NCBI lineage: Eukaryota > Fungi > Basidiomycota > Agaricomycetes > Boletales > Boletaceae > Tylopilus > Tylopilus cf. pernanus. The sequence continues at coordinate 4,899 of JBBPMZ010000787.1, read as the reverse complement.
GTCTGTACGTCTACGTTTAGGCAGTGGTGAAGGCTCAAGTTGTTGGACGATAGCCGATGGTCGTTTTAATTGTCGTTCACGTGACATTTGTTTCATATAGTCGTTTTCGAGCGATGATGAAGTCGATTCGATTTCTATCAATGAACCTTTCGAAATAGAACCGAAATCAATCGAGTATGAAGAACAATATTTGTTTGCGCATTCTCGAACGTATATTTCGTCATCAGACATGCAAGCTTGTACTGTTGACGGGTCTGTGCCTTCATCTTCATCATTCCCTTCCGTATCACATGTGTCACTAGATGTACAAAGTTCAGATGCTAGCAGTGCTTCGATATCTTCGGGATCACATGTTTCTAGTTCAACAGGAATCTCCGATCGTTCAATAGTACGTGGATCGCCAACGGACATTTGCTGATTGTTTGTAGCTTTAGCGTCGCGACACTCATTCTCGATGCCTATATTCTGAATCAAGTTCCGAATTCTGTCCGAAAATTCCGATCGATCGTATGATGCATGCCATGTCTCATTTGACTGTTTCAGATCAGCAAACGAACGCCAAGGCACAAACAACAACAAAATGACCTTGTAATAGTTTTCTTCGTCAGTTTCTTTAGAAGGAATGTTGTTCGCTAACAATACAGGAACGACCTCTTTTTTGCGCAGGTTGATGCAATGCGTACCAAATTGCGGGTGAGCGTCATTACTCAAGCGCGTCGCACTCGAATCCGAGCATGAGCTTGAATCGTCGTCCGATTCTTTCGAATTTAGCGTAGCGTTCGAAAGCTTATCTTTTTTAGTTCGTGCCGCAAAATCCCATAGACACATACGTGATATTTGATCCGTTTCTGGACGATATTTATAGTCAAGAAAATCGCTTCCCATTGTGATTTCATTGTGGCTCGTTCGTAAGAGCAAGTTGTCGCGATCAGATTCGGAATCAGATGAAGACAAATCATTGCCATCGTCGAGCACACTATCAAGTTCGTTTTGATCAATAGCTGGAGATAGGTAAGCCTCCAACGCGCGCTGAATTTCAAAGAGACGAAACGTTCGGAATGAGTGACTACAATAATGATCGCCGCCTCCTACAAGATAACTCATCACTTGTTGATGTGAGATCTCCTGGCGACCTAAAACCGAATTGACGCATTTCGTGAGTAGCTTCCGATCGCACGAACTGGGTGAGCATTCTACATTCGTCGACATGTTCTCCGTGTGTATGCGAATGGCAGCTTGTAACGACCGAATGCCTGTATGAACCCGTAGGTCCAGCTTAGTGACATAATCAGTTATATAGTAAACCAACGCTTTCGCAGCAGTACCGGAACCTATGAACTTTATGTCCATATTACTCTGTAGGATAAACGCAATGACATCATTATAGGTATTCAACCATGGGTGCAGTCTTCGTAAACAGATCGATTCCGTGTCGGGATCGATTTCAGTTCGATCTCTGGTGTCGCCATTGATTCTCATTCGACAAGTTGCATTCGAATGTGGTTGACCTGGACCGACATACTTGAAACAGGTTTCGTTGTGAACATGCCAATTACATTCGAGGACCAACCGTTTTAAAAATCGTGTATATTCGATTTGAAATTCATCTGCACTCATCTCATCCACCTTTGGTTGCCGTTCTACACGGGGATCCATTTCGTCTTCACTTCTTTCAGGTCGCTCAACCTCGAAGGAAGGTATGCTATCAAAACTCGTTCCTGGAAGCTCAGTGTGTATGATATCTTCAAGCCAGTTGAAAATGGTCTGTTTGAAATCGTCGTCGGTGGATATTTTGTCTCTTAATTGCTGTGGAGCGAGGTTTCCGGCGATCCAAACGAGCATGTGACAATGAAGAGTCCCGCGCCCTTGAGCTTCCACCATCCCATAGTATGCAATGCATGTTCCGAACAGACCGCCTCTTTTTCCGAAACGCAATATTGAATCAATGAACGTTTGAATCTGAATATCGAATGCTCTCGCTGCTATATCAGGGCGTCCTGCCACAAGAGCAGCTCGATCGTAAGCGTGTTTCCGCTCCCAGTCACTCTCGTTGATTTGCAATAGTCGAGCAAACACATGCGATGAATAGTCGTGAGGATTTAGTGTTACAAAAAACGCAGGTGTAGAGAATCGTTTGATAAGTGATCGTATCTCGTTCCTTCGACTCAATTTATACCCTGCACTTTCAGGTAAATTCGTCGGCAACGAGTTTATTCGAGACAAAACTTTCATCGTGCGTTTTTCAACCTCACTTTCGGCGCGTCTCCTTGGCTCTTTTTCCCATTTATTCGCGATATCAGATAGGTGCGGCGTCAGAAATTCGAGTTCACGTGCTAACTCTTCGTGTCGAGAAGTACGAACCGCAAATGTATTAAAAGTGCTCACGCTGCGCTTACGAATCATGTTCCAGCACACGAACGGAAACGTACTGTCCAAGAGAAATGACGAATCGAATTGGCGTAGTAAGCACGTCACTTGCATTTCAAACGATAAATACTGCTTCCCTTTCCGTCCGGGATGGAAGAACCCTCCAATACCCCACGGATCTAAATGAGGAAACAGAAAGGACATCAAGCCCGGGAAACTATCCGAAATGTACGAATTTCCCATATTAGACCGTACGAATCGCTTACGGTCCAAAGCATGCGCTAGAGCGAGTAATGTCATCTGTACCCTGTTGTGTGGCGAATGATCTCCTTCGGTATACGCTACGTTGTCCATCACAAAGTCATCTTCGTCTCCAATCCAGTCCGACGCGATACCTGTTCCGTCTTCGTTCAAATGAAATACCTGCATATCGCGTAACACTCCTTCGTCTTCACTTGCAGAACTTTCGTGCCCGAACAAGTCTTGAAGCCTAGACGAACTGAACGTAACACCTTGCGACAAATACCATTCGTTGTTATTCACCAAAAACTCGATCATGATCTGTACCCGTGATTTACGAACGAGGACCGGTTTGAAATGCTTAAGAGATTGTGCAGTGAGTGCCTGTCTCCCACCACTGAAAACGACACAAATCGTATCTTTGATGTCCTCTCTACTAGGTGGCAGAATATCTCGGACGTGCGTAGCATCCTGTGGAAAAATTGCGACGTTGCCGCGATTGAAACGCTGAGAGCAACGTTCAGGAACGTATCCTCCTCGAGAAGATTGACGGACGTAATGATGTGTGATGACCGTTCCTCTGGCCTTTGAAATTAACAGACGATCGAATTCGGACGACTCCGCAAACGCTTTCGATACTTCGGACGGCAAACGCTCTCGGCCGTAATACAAAAAATTAGCGAGTGCAAATCGGGGTTGTGTTGGCTTAAGCGCGAGCAACGAAGACTGACAGCGACAACAGACTCGTATTCGTCCCAACGAATAGCGACTTTCCATTCCCTCAGGACAGAGGATTGCTTTTTTATACAATCCATAATCATAACTGTTGGGTACAACGTGCGACGGTAAACACTCGTTAGCCAGAAGCGTGAAATCTATTCGAGACGGTTCAACGATCGTTATCTCCTCCTCCAATACTGTCCAAGCACAGACCGCACACACACATCTAGGTCTTGTTCGATCTTGAATGAGGTGTTGCCAATCTCGAATCAATTTCACCTTCTCGTCCCAAGAACAAATGTGAGGAAATTCCTCGCATCCCTCGTCATGCGGTCCGTTATCAAAAATCGTCATCGTCCCTTCTCGATTGGTTCGTGGATTCGAACGGTTCAGCGTTCGTACGGTACTTCCATCTGAAAATGCGCTACGCGGCCTACGCAAGAGACGAAACAAGTAGATACGTTGAGGACAACCGCAGGTTCGATGAGAATGTAGCTTGTCAAACATCGAATCTCGCCGTTCGGTGCTATCGACCACCAAAGCATGATGTCCACACAACATTCGAAGGTGAGCATTCGAAAGAAACTGAAATTGACAAACAAATTCACTTATATCATGCAACCGAACCAGAAGATAGACCCCTCGCGGATACCACCATTCCTCGCCATCAGGAGTCGGGCCTGATCCCAAGAATAAAAATTCGTGGCGTAACACAGAATACGTTACAGCTTCGTCCACATCGGACGTGAATCCAGCACCATCACCGTTCATCACACGTTTCGCACCTGCCACAAAATCAATGAGAAAGGACCGTTTTCACCCTACCAAAAAAAAAAGAGAAAACATAACGCACGGTTAACGGCCATGGATTGATAGACGAGGACATTCGACGAAAGTAAAACGACACCCGTCGCCCCCCTATTTGTCAACCCCTTAATTTTTTTAAAACTCAGCACACCGCACTCCCTTCACAGTTCAAATCCCGACGGTCCGAGCGATCCGGTACTCCACTCTGAATCCAACAAACCTGTCCCCTTCGGGTCCAGGAATATAGAACAGGTCATTCTCCTCGAAGGCCAAGACCGATTGGATTCTGTTGTTAGAACGGGGCAAAGAGACAGTGGGAAAAGGTCAACGTACGCGTACGTGGCATTCTCTGCTTGCAACACACTTCGTCATAAAATCCGTACTGCCAGCATGCGCTTCTATATCCTAGGAATTGGTCCCATTGGCTCCCTCCTTGCCCACCACCTCCGCTCTGCGCTCCCACCCGGACACTCCGTCACGCTTATACACAAGTCTGTCGCTCAAGCACGGGCTGCGGCTTCCAATGGTGGCAAAATATCTGTAGAGAACCAGGGCATAGTGCAGACCCGTGACGGTTATGATATGGAGGTTTTCGAACGGGGAGATTACTCTGGCGCAGGTCTACACTTCGATTTCACCCTTCCCGGCGACCAAGTTAGGCGCAGTTCTTCATCCCCCGACAACTTGAGCACCGACCTCATCGAAACCCTTTTCGTCACTACCAAAGCACACAATACCACGAATGCTATTTCTCGGATGCTTCCT
>JBBPMZ010000786.1:0-10580 GCA_038090575.1 Tylopilus cf. pernanus | reverse complement strand
AGAAAATACATAAAATTCACCCAATTCTAGGGGGGTACTACTTAGTCTGATACAATTGCAAGTAATTTAAGAAATGCTTGGATTGCAAAGTATTTGTAAGTATTTTCTACAAAACTGATCCAATTATGATGAATTATCCAGGGGAGGTTTTTCCTGATGGGGTGTGTTTCACGTTTATCCAAACCGTCCTTCTCACACTCCCGACCTATGCGACTTGGTCGACGCTCCCACTCTTGCTCCACTCCACCCCAGGCCCCATTCGTCAACCCTCACAAATATTACTCCCCCGTCAAGCATTACTCAGGAGAATTTATTCTCAGCGTTCAGTAGTCCAACAGCAGGCCTACTAATGTGCTGGCAGTACTCAAAGTCGACTGCAAAGACGAAAGAAGAGCTAAATTGCCTTTGGAAGTACATCAAGGATCCCATGTTTGATACGACACTGCAAACCAACTTCTCGCATGACCGCGAAATGCATCTCATCAGCAAGTACCTATGAGACGAGTCAAACCCGTTCCGTGCCCAACATGGTTGGTATTCTAGCTCGGTCGGCATCCCCCTCATCAAGGAGAATGTCAAGTATACGTCAGAGTATGACGAAACCATTCCCATGCTCACCGTCAACAATGTCTACCACCGTTCCATCACCGAGGTTATGAAATCTGTTCTCTCAGACCCTGTTTCATCAACATTTCATATGACACCTTTTGAAAAATTCTGGACAACTCCCGCCGATGGACGCAATGTCCGTGTTCACTCAGAAGTATACACGTCACCACGCATGCTTGATGCATACAAAGAAATCAACTCCCTTCCAAGGGAAATTGGTGACGATTACGAGCGAGTAGTTGTTCCATTGATGCTTTGGTCTGACGCAACCCAGCTTGCCAACTTTGGCAACGCTTCCCTTTGGCCTGTATATCTTTTTTTTGGGAGCCAATCCAAGTATATACAGGGCAAGCCATCCTCAGGTGCATGTCACCACATTACGTATATCCCATCAGTAAGTCTTTATCTATTGTTTTAGATATAGTTTATTTCTCACAATTTTGAAGCTGCCCGACGATTTTCAAGACACTTCAAGTTACTTGAAGACACATGGTGATGCATCAACTGACGAGGTCTACACACAGTGCAAACGCGAACTCATGCAAGCAATTTGGAAATTACTCCTCGACGATGACTTCATTGAGGCACACAAAAATGGGATTCTGATTCATTGCACTGATGGGATCACCTGGCAGTTCTTCCCCCGTATTTTTAGTTACTCGGCCGACTACCCGGAAAAGTATGTACTCAATTCAATTCTATACTAGTATTACTAACAGTATGATCCTGATTCAGGGTTCTACTCTCGTGTATCAGATTCCTTGGAGAATGTCCCTGTCCCCGCTGTCTCGTCAAGAAAGCTGATGTTCCGGACATGGGAAAACCTGCAGATATGCTCACTCGAACTGCACAGGCACAAAAAAACGATTGATCATACCAGGTACGAATCAAGAGGGCTCGCAAGGCAATCTTTGCTGGGAAGAAACCGGGCAGCAAAAAGTCAATGATCTACTCAAAGATCAGTCATTGGTTCCAACTCGGGTAAGTAGTACTGTCATCACTCGTGATTCTCTAATACAATCTATCTCTAGAATGCATTCTCAGAGCAACTCTCATCCGAGAGTGCTCTCTTTAATTTTTTCCTCCTTTTTGTTGTCGACCTGCTCCATGAGTTCGAGCTCGGGGTATGGAAGGCAATATTTACGCATTTGCTGCGTATATTATTTGCCAAAGGTGGAATCGCCATTCAGGAATTGAATTGGAGGTAGACGTGCTTTTCATTGATATATTGGTGCATATCTGACAATCATAATCCAGATACTGGCTAATACCAACATTTGGACGTGGAACGATCAGAAAATTTCACAAGAACGCCTCAGCAATGAAGAAATTAGCCGCAAGAGACTTCGAGGATCTTTTGCAGGTGAGTTTCCCTCTTAATCGCATTTTCAAACAAGAACTAACTATAGCATGACAGTGCGCTATACCCGTTTTTGAGGGCCTACTGCCAGCCCCCCACAACGAGGTCATTTTAGACCTTCTGTTTGACCTGGCGACCTGGCATGCATTTGCCAAGCTTCGAGTGCATACTGACGACTCCCTTTCTTTCTTTGAGATGACAACCGCTCATGTCAGTTACTCAGTACACAAGTTTCAACATGAGACATGCTCTTCCTATCAAACTACCGAACTACCTCAAGAATCAGCCTCGCGAGCTCGTCGCCATGCCGCAGTCATTGCCAAGGACCCCCAGGCTGTGAGAGTCAATAACCTGGGTCTTCCAAAGCTCAAAAAGCTGAATTTGGCGACATACAAGTACCATGCATTGGGCGATTACCCTGCCACAATTCAAGAATTTGGAACAACAGACAATTACTCTATGCAAACAGTATGTCTCTTCCACCAACTCGTTTTACTACCATGGATTGAGACATGCACAGGGTGAATTGGAGCACCGGTGTGTCAAACGTCGTTTTCCCTGCTTGGGAAAGAAGAAGGCAACAAGGAACACAAGTATCGTCAATCAAGAAGTGGTAGAAAGATTTATCAAACAAGTTAATGATGCTCGAGACAAGCTCCACGCACAGGAAGCACCCACTGACCCATCCCGTCCCTTACATGCGCTCACATCTGCAAGTGATCATTATCACATTGCAGTGTCAACGCGGCAGGCTTATGACCTCACGGCCTGGCTAGGGGGACACAGGAACGACCCTGCTTTCAAGGTGTGTTTATTTACAACAATTTGATGGGCTTACATGACCATCAACGTCTCTCGTAATGTAGAACTTTATCCCTCGCCTTAAAGACCATGTACTAGCCCGTCTACGAGGTCTCGAGTACAATGGAGATGAATATGAATTCTCAGACAAAGACCGCGACTGCTTTCTCCTTGAGGACAACAAGTTTTTCGAGCACGCATATCTATGCGTCAACTACACAACTTACGACCTTCGCCGAGAACAGGACTCAATAAATCCTCGTACACGAGCTGATACCCTCCTTCTTTCACAGGAGGACAAGAAACTGCACCCATACTGGTATGCGCGTGTATGCTTGATCTTCCATGTGATGGTAGAACACCGAAAGGATTCAGTATCCCCCTACTCCAAACCAACGCGAATGGACATTCTTTTCGTCCGCTGGTTCCGTCGTGATTCAAACTTCGCTTCTGGATGGGATGCTAAGCGACTCCCTCGCATCCAGTTCTTTGACAGCAAGAGCACTGCCGACGCATCTGGTTTCGTCAACCCGGACTCTGTTATTCGTGGAGTCCACCTTACTAGTATCCCTGCATTCGCATTTGGAACCACGGACGAGCTCTTACCGAGGCACTCATTGGCATGGTGGGACGTGGCTGGGGTCGACTGGACATATTTCTACGTGAACATGTGTGTTTTACTGATTGTTCACTGCCTACTATAGCTAATTTCTTCCTGCAGCTTTGTTGACAGAGACATGTTCATGTGTTTTCAAGGCGGTGGTATTGGTCACAAGATCACACAGGAATGGGATGAGTTTTTACAGCGCGAGGGACGCACACCACCGCAAGAGGACTCAGATTGCCCAGGGGAAGATGTACCTGCAGAAGATGACAATGATGACGCTGCCCTGATAGGCTTCGACTCAGACTCGGGCGATGAGGGAGAGGAAGGAATCACAAACATGGTTGATGACCAGACCCGAGAGAATGACTCAGAAGAGGAGGATGTAGACCCATTGATTGCTGACGACAGGGAGGAGCTAGACAACGTCATTCTTGCCCAGGAGGGCTATGGAGCGCTGTAGTTCCATTCATGTTTTCACCATTCAGACCTACCAATATCTTACATTAGCTGAATCACTCCAGGATGGATGGATAATGACAGTCATATATCTGCGCAGGTGTGGTCGAACGAGTGAGCCACACAGTATTTGTTATGTGTTTGAAAGTATTCTGACATAAGCGGTAATGGTGCAGTGACTTTGCTCACGTGGTGCTGGGCGGTGCCAGACATGTCCACCAATGTCACACTTCGACTATTTTTGTGATGTAGCTCCGTTGCTAATCATCGGTCACAGAATTGGGACTCCGACTTCAAATCACACTGGCACCTTCAACTTGAAATTCTCCGAGTCACTTTCAAGTTAAGAGCGATTATAAAGTCCTTCGTGAGCGACATGCCGTGTGATCGCACTCAGTTTACTTATCCATTGCAGAATTTTATCCATGTTTGCGGCCATCCGTCACAGTGACAACATCCCGTTCTTCATGAGTCCAATGAGGCGTTCTGTAACCTCGTCATTGAGGACATAGTTCGGGATTCAAGCCCATCTTTTTTATGACAGTCTGGATAACTCGCGTTCCAAAGTCCGATCTGACGACTCTCCCACAGGATGATATGACTGAAATTTGAAAAGGGTGGGTTGCTAGTGATCCTTTTGCAAATGTTTGAGGATAATACTGTTATTCAGGGATAACGGCAATTTTACTTCATCATTGAACCTTCATGCTTCCTATGTGGATTATTAGCTGAGCAAGGGACATAGCGCTCGAGTCACGTTGGCGCACGCAGTATCTGCTAGAGCCAATTTGTGAGTTCACGTATACCACCTAATTTTCATACTGATTTGTGGATGTAGAATTATCCTGGTTGACGTCTTAGCCGCGGTTGATACACGTGTCACCCATTGTGTCTTCGGTAAGCTATTTTTCACTTGGATGTGGTCTAACGTGCTCTGACACTGGTTCCTTAGACATTAATAGACAATGTCATCGATCCGGAAGGTCTCTTCCCCATCAAAGCTAGAGTCCTCATTATCTACACCATCACATTCCTGCAGCATCTGTGTATATCTGACGGGGCATCGTCCTTAAGTGCGAATCATACCGATAACTCAAATCCTGACATTGTACTAGGCTGCAAGCTTATGTGAGTTGTCTTTTGCATTGTCGGCGACCATCTTCAACTGGGCATTGTAGTCTAAATCACACCATGAACAGGTCCGCGTCCGGTACAACGAATAGCATCAGGAAATTGATGAGAGTTAGAGATGACTTTAGCTGGAATTATAATATTTACCATGTATGTCCCACTCAATCACTCTGATATAACTGTTGATCAGCATAGTTAATTCCTGGGAGGGTTGGCAGTAATTACAAATTACTATCCATCAGCAAATCCTGGTCTGGCTGGACAGCACTGGACAGTGCTAGACAGCACCATAGTGCTCATAGTGAGGTCCAACATTGACAGTACTATCATAGTCCTGTCATAGTGCTATCACAGCATGTTCCACATAGGTTAGTCTCCAGCAATCTTGATGGACCTCACATCCTATTAGAATCTAGCACAGCAGTGGAAAAATAACTAAGTCCTTAACAGTGTCCCCTATTTTCAGAGAACAGACCAAGGTTGACAAAAATGGGAGATTATTCAAGAGTTGATAAAATCTACAGGAGAGGCCACAGTATCTCAGAAAGTTGGTGACCTTCAGAGTGTCTCAGAGGATTGATGGCATTCAGAGTGTTCCAGAAGATTGGTAGTAGTTAGAGTGTCTCAGAGGGTGGATGGCATTCAGAGCATCCCAGAGGGTTGGGGGCATTCAGAGTGTCCCAGAGAGTTGGGAGCATTTAGAGTGTCTCAGAGGGTTGATGGTATTTAGAGTGTCCCAGAGAGTTGGGGGCATTTAGAGTATCTCAGAGAATTGATGGCATTTAAAGTGTCTCAGAGAACTGGCAGCATTCAGAGGTGTCCCAGAATTATTTTCTACACCAAAACATTTAAAAGAATGTATTAGAACATCCTACTAGTCAAATATAACACCATAATCATCATCACTACTAACTCCATCATCCAGCTCAATGTGGCCATAGCCAATTCTATGACTTAGTGAGAGAAAATCACATTAGAAAAGACAGACAGACATACATGCCATTGCTTGCAATCTCTGAGCACATATCATCAAACTTACGGCCATGCAGCTCATTACCCCTGAGCTCATTGACAAGGCTGCAATACTTGAGCCACTTTGCACGATACAGATCACCTGAAAATTGGGGAAATTTAGGCTTGCCGTGAGTCTTATATCCGTCGAGAATACATCGAATCTGTCAAAAACTCAAGGATTAGTTGAAACTTGATTGCCCTTGTGATGGCCTAACTTACCGCCGTCACAGCTAGACACAGCGTGGCAGTCAGTATGAGCCTTCCAAATTCGGTAGGGCGGAGGTGACCAATACGGTTGTCGCGGCTGAAAAGGAACATATGGATTAACTCACGGATGGCAGGGTGACCAAAGTTGTTGGTGTGGCCCTAATCGTACGAGTAGGATCAGTGTGGGTACGGACAAACAAGTAAAACACATACCTCCTCATCTCTCCCGCCGTGAGCAAATGAACATTTCTTGATTAACTCGTCCATGGCATTCTTGACATGTCGACGAGAGGCAGCGCTAGAGAGATTAGTGCCACGTGGAGGGAAAATATTGTATTGAGCGCGGACCACGGTGTTCGCGGCCTTCTTGATCTCCGAGTCACCGCGCCACGAGGCGATGTCCTCGAACAGCTGTAGCACGAACGTCAAGTATACTGTAATGATTCACCATGTACATACCAAGATACCCATTGCACCCTTATGTTGCGGGTAATACCCCTTCTCGACTGTCCGATTCTCCCTCCTCCATTTTTGAATGGTCATGTTGATCGCGTCCGTGATAAAACCAGACAAAGCAGGGTGCCTCTGTGGCCAGGGCTCCTTGATTGCAACGTGCGTTCGAGTTTCGACCTTGCATTCGTCAATGAAGTCCTTCCATTTCGGCGGATAAAAAGCGAGCTGAGCAGGATCTGTACAATGGTCTTTCTTAGGTGTTTGGGAGAATCGTCCACGTCGACCCCTGGCTTCACCGTCACCGGTACTGTTGTCGTTGTCGTCACTGCCACCATTAGGATTTGGATCTTCGCGGGCTTGGCGCCTTACGGCAGCTAAACTGGAGGGTGATGGAGGCTGTGGACGACGATTCCGGGTATAGTGATCTTCAAGGATATCAGTGTCCTACATGTCGTTAGTATCACATCAACAACCGACAATTCTATCTTGCCTGCAAATCCTGACCCTGTTGTCCTTCAGCGTCATGTACAGCTTCGCCATGATCAGATCCCGGTATTGGTAACATGTCCTGGGAGGGTACGTGAGATCGTACACACTCAAAAATAAAAACACGTACTTCGTCAGAGTCCCAGTGATAGGGTTGGTCATGTTGACTGTCATCACTTTCCTCTGAACGATCACCGTCTCTCTGGGGAGAATCATTGTCTTCCTGGTCCTGGCCGGAAAATTGATCCGTCCGCGGGATGGCGATCGAGTCTCTGTCGTCGTCCTGAGCATCGCCCGGTAAGCAATCTTCATCCATCCCAACGGCCTCAGAGTCGTGTTGTGGGGCGGTCCTAGTTCGTTTTCCCGCATAGGCGGCCCTGGCTGCTGCAATGATCTGCAACCCATTTGCTAAGGTGTTGGGACGCGGCGGGGATTCATCCTGTAGAATTACTTAAACAACAACGTACATAGTGAACGCTGCACTCACGACCCTCAATCCAAATCTACCGTCCACTGGCAGTTGAGTGGAGGAACCAGGCAAAAGGGTATCCTGTCGACGGTCGACATCGAGCCGCTGTTTCACTGTTGTGAAAAAGAGTCGTGAGAAATAGATGATGCCCACCTGTTTGGTCCTGACTCAAGAAGGAGTATAGGGCGCCATAGGGTTGTGGGCTTCCCCAGCAGCAGCAGCGTGGTTCGTGTCTTGTGCTTTCTGAGCACGACCAACGGCATCACCCACCTTTCGAAGCTGGTCAACAGCGCCACCGGTACCCTTTCCAATATGCTTGCTCCGACGACCAGAGTCCATGCCCATCTTCTGCTTCTTCGACCGTGAGGAGTTTCCCTGGTTGACAAACTGTTGCTGGCGTTTTTTTGGAGCCATGAAGGACATTCAGAGGGGTAATCAGCGGAAACACTTAGTTTATATAGTACATGTTTATGTACATTGTGTAACGTTTAGGTAATTCGCTAATTGCATAGTAAGTCAATTTAATAGAAGAACTATGTACGTCCCGGTTTACAGGGTTGCCAAGCCATCCCCATCAATCCTAAACTGTTGTGCTGCCTTCGCTTTGACAGGACTTTTTGTGGCGACGAAGGCGACGGGGGAGGTCGCTTGAGCCCTGAAATTTTGGCGAACGGTGAAGATGGCTGAATCGGAGGAGTCTTGGGTGACTCGGATGCCGGGGATGGAGGAAAGGAAGGTAGCTTAGGCAAGGGAAGTAGCACATCAGAAATCGGGAGACGGTTGGCATGACGTTGAATTAAGTCGATGATTGTTTTGTGAGTGAGTGGTGTCGATGTCGAGGGGCTTGCAGAATTCACTCTGCGATCATCCTCCGCTCTGACTAGTAGCTTCCATTCGTTAGCCAAGTCCTTCAAATTAGCAAAATAGGAGGTGAACTGCGTGCTGATAATGTTGTTGGGGGCGTAAATTAGCTCGTTCTTTGACGAGATTGCACTCCTCAGTCCACCAGGAGTTAGTGCCCCCTGCCCCCAAACATGATGAATGGAACTGCTGTCAGCTGGCGGAATCCTGAAGTCTCCATCGGGTCCTTGGGACAGCACGCAGAACCACACGAAGAGGTAAAAGAAGGATTCGAGGTCGTCCGCGACCTCATGCCGCACCGATTCGGACGTTGTTCTGTCCCTCAGGTCTCGAAATTGTTGCAGTACATTCAATGATGCGAACGGCAGTGTCCCCTGTCAGGATGTATTGAGTACACCCAAAGTGATGCCTATGTGTCCCTTACCGTTCCTTGGGGATATTGCACAGGTTGATTCGTGCGAACTGCATAATCGAAGTCGATGAAGAATAACTTTCGCAGCCCGTCTGGTCGGATTCCGGTGAAGACAAGATTGTTAGGGCTGATGTCCCTATGTAGGACACCCCTCTGCGTCACAAGGCGCTCGTGGCCTTGCGAACTATTAGTCACATCAAAGGACTCTCAATCACTGAAGAAGTTGGAAACTTACCTTCGAGCCCTTGAATCAACCCAACGAGGAATTCTTTTTGAGACCTGAATGTCGAGAATGGGGTGCCTACAGGGGTCATCAATAGACGCCGGTGTACACGTAGGACCAGCCTAGAGCCTTTTGGAGGGGCCCATCCCTCAGGCCGGTGACGCGAAGTGTCGTCATCCTTCCCGTCATACTGAACGGTCCACGCCTTGACGAGAGTGGGTACACCGTCCAGTCCAGCGATATGTTGAAGAATGGTACATTCCTGGTCAACCAATGACGCATCGACCCAACAATCCTTCAGAACAAAATCAAACTCATCTAGAGATCCGTCTACATGCGGTGGCGCTCCCTGCAAACGAACATGAAAGCAGACAGTGCCGCGTCCGATGAAGCCATTACTGGCCCAGATAATGTCTATGATGTCATACGTGACACCATCGACCTCGACGGCACCGATAATTTCGGGACGCTGAGAACGAGGAAGAGTCGGGTAAAAATGTAAACGAAGAGTTGGGTCGAACCCAAGAAAGCGCCTGTCGGCAAAGGCGAAGGCACGAAGGATACGGCATGTTTCTCTGATTTCGCGGTGATAATTGATGGGACGAGATATCTGGGCGCCGGTACGGTCGAAAAAGTGGACCTGTAATTCGAAAGCAGCAAACGAGAGGGCTAGAACGTAATGCCGCCACGGCTGGGAGGATAAAACAAGGTAAGCCTTGGTGTTGAGGCTTTTCACCATCGTCCTGTTATCCTGGAAGGAACTTTCCGTCATCTCACCGATAGCCTTCGGAATTCTCCAAGTAACCATGTCCTGGTTACCACCCTCAGCACTCTCCATCAAGATGAGGTCAGGTTTACGTTCCCATTGAGAGTCCCTTTCGCAAGGCGCCAGTGCTGTTTCAGAGAAGGTCCCATGCCAGTGGCGGTGTGACGGAGTGGTTGAAGCATTCACCTTGTTGTGGCTACGGTCGTCGATTAGGGACAATGCCTTCGCAAGCACGTTCATGAACGCGGCACGACGACTCTCTGGTGTCGGTGCTTTAACCCTCTCCTTCCCACCTTTCGGTTCAAAATAGTCTTGGTCTCGTGACGAGTCACCGTCGTAAGCTGCTCCCTTATGAGGCGATCCGGCTGAAGAGCTATCCGTTGTTTCCAGCAGTTCGCCGGTGTCATTCAAGTCAGAGGCAGGCTCCTCAGATTCCAAAGACTGGTTCTGCATCGGGTGAGGAGGAAAGGTTGTATCAAAGACCTTCTGAGCCGAGGTAGGCGGATCCAGGCTCAATCGTTCTGTGACAGGGATCTTGATGCCGTTGATGAAGTCCACGCTGCCCGTCTCAGGCCTTGCTTCTAGCTCGAGATTCCATTTTCCTGTCTTCAAATCGTAAAGGACCTCGCCATCACCGGCGGGAGGATCTTTGCTCTCCACTTTCCCCCGTCTTCTTCCTCGTGCACCTCTCTTTCCACCCCCCTCTCTCCCTCTCCCTCTCCCTC
>JBBPMZ010000785.1:0-10607 GCA_038090575.1 Tylopilus cf. pernanus | reverse complement strand
TTCGATGAGAACCTAGGGAGTCACCGGAAGGGTTTAATACATTCTCGGTGATAATGCAGGAAGTTACTAGGTTTATGGTGAAGTCATCGACATTCTTCGTCTGACAAAGTGTCGAGCGAAGAGTTCTAAATTCCTTTGGTGCAGCAAGTAGAAGTAGCAAGGCCTTCGTTTTCTCTGTAAGATCTCCTCCAGCCTTATCGAATTCGTCGAAGAGGGTGATGAGGGCGTTAATGTCTTTTTGTACAGAAGAGGAACGAATGCGTTTACGCAAGATCTGCGTCATAGTCGAGATCTGGCCAGCTATTCCTCGAGAAGAGTACTTTTCGGTGATGATTTTCCAATAAGTCCTTGTTTTGGATACAAGGAAGGTAACATCAGCAGTACCAATCTTCTTCGTGAGGCTAGTCCACTCGGAAGGTGCTTCCCTAGACAGTTGAAAGGCCGATGTGAAGGTAAGGTAAGAAAGAGCTTTGTTGTCCATGCGTTTCCAGTCATCTAACTCAGATGCTGCGATATTGATGGAATTAGAGAAGGAAGAGATGGTATCGTCATCAATGATGGGATCTAAGTTCATGGAAACGAGGAGGTCATGGATACGAGCTCTCCATTCATGGTAGTCTTCTTGACCTGTAAGCTTAGGGATTTGGCTAAGGATGCCGCCCTCAGCTTTGAAAGAGTCAACCTTCGGGAATACTTTGGCCATTTCTGTCGGAAAAAATGATCAGCTTCGATAAGACACAATAAAGGATGCTCAGCTAATTCAGGTTCGATCAGAGATCCCCAAAGAACTCCAGGAAACAAATAAGATTCATCTATGTTTATACAGAGTGTTCAAGATATAGTCCGGTTATGCATCTCTGAGCTCTCCTTCCAGCACGTCTCCTAGATAAGTCTGAGTACGAGAGGATCTGATACATCTGTTCTCGCTGTTGCTCAGTACCTTCCTTCAATATTTTCTGGATCCTCTTGAGACGAGGGGACCGAACTTCGCGATTATACTTATCGCGGCATCCTCGATCATACGCTTTATTGTACGATCGGATTGAAGGAGTAGGGAGATTCTGGATCATGACCCGACGAGGGTAGTTCTCTCTGTCAATCTTCGTAGGACAGTTGATTACAGAGGCGATGAAGCGATCATTGGGATCGTTACAGCGGAAATCGTCGGTGGAGAGATGCTCAGGAATGAACATTGGAGGGAAGAAGTCGCGACGAAGAACTTCGAAACCATGATAGTGAACCAGGGAAGTGGGAGTCTCGTCGTAAGACGGAGATGGGAAAGCCCATCCAGCACCACTATACGCTGAGAAAAGAGTTTCATCAGGGTACATGAGTCCGCAGGGTAGGATGCTATCATCCGGTGTCAGGGTCTCGCAAGTCTGAAGCCTAAAAGGCTGGACAATGCGGTTCAGTTGGATTACTCCAGGCTGATGAGGGGGACAATCCGGATTAGCATGGTAAAAGGGTACTTCTCTACCGCGGAATTCATAAAGATCTCCTGGTTGATCAGGAAGAGGATGAGGAAGGGGACGAGGGGAGTGGAATGTCGCCGTCCTCGGCTCTAGCTCTAGATGGTTGAAGTTCTGGTGCGTGAACAATTGTTGATGTTCCGTCACCGTTATCTCGAATTCTTGTTTGGCGAATTTCCAAATCGATGAGTTCTCCAATTCGCAATAACCTCTCCGGGGTAAATCTAGTTCGGAGTTCCGGAGTTGTTGGACGTCTATTATCTTGGCTGCTCTCTGCATAATGGAATAGGGGAGGGGAGTCTGGATCTGGGATGACGAGGCTAGGTCTGGGAGCAGGCTCGACCAGGGTAGAGTCGGAATCAGAGTGAAGGGATGAGTTTCTCGAAATGAATCGGTTGGTGTTGTCAACTACTCGTTGTCGACGTTGTCTCCTTCTCTGTTCTCGCTCAAAAGCAGGTACGTCAAGAGGATAGAGAGGACGAGTATGTATGAGTCCAGATCCAGGATGAATTCCCTGAAAGCTATTCCGGTAATGGGTAAAGGAGGAGTTCCGGCGATCTACCCGATGATGCAGATAGGTGGAATCCAGCCTTAGCAGCTATTTTTGACCAAATACTTGTGGGTTGTGCCACAGACCCTGTTGCCATAAGTTGTGGACTTTGCCACATGTATCGGCAATTGCCGAGTATTCTTGGCGGTGCGTGCAGTAGGTCTGTTTATGTAAGCTAGTAAATACAACATTGCCACATCTAATATAAGGATATTGCACATTATTGTAATTGAGTATAGTGATTACCTTTAGGTTAGGGTTACTTCTCGTACCCTGTCACGGGTATTGCCGGTATGTTTTCAAACCCTCAATTAAAATTTTCATTCGTGCAACATATCGTGCATGCCGACCATGCCGAGATGACGGATACTGCCGGTATGTTTGTTTGATCGTACCCGAACCCTCAATTAAAATTTTCATTCCCGCGACATATCCAGCGTGCCGGCTTTGCCGAAATGACGTGAGCCTGACACTCCGCTCATGCACAGAGTCTCATGACTGACTACTCAGTTATCATAGTAGCGAACCAGCGTCCGAGTCGGCTGTCCCAGGCACATCTGCCACGTCGCTTTCCCCTGCATCCACGCTACCCCCAATCCCCAAACTGCAAAAAAACTGGGCAAAAGGTCCATGACTCACGTTTCTGACCAGTCACCTCGAGCCATACAAAGCGGCTGCGGCTCAAGGACGCGCCCGTGCGAATGATTATATCGACAAAGTTGTGAATCTATACTTCCAGCAATTCAGCTGGCGTCTCCCTCTCAACAGCGATTCCGGACCTCAGGAAACACGCCTCAATGACAATCTGTCTCCCGAAGAAGAGGAGCGCAAGAAAGCTATCATTGGAGTGATGAGAAAGGTTCGTCTCATATCATCTGGCTGATTAGCTTGCGCTGATACCCGTTTACTCCAGTCAATAGCTTCCTGGATCGTTTACCGTGCGTCAAAGAACACCAACCAGCTCACACAGCCTCAGGATGCCGTCAAAAATCCATTTGCTCGACTCCTAGGTCAGCTATCCGGCATCTCTACACGCCCTCCAAAGAAACTACAGCCCGAACAACAGTGGTCCAAGCAATTTTACGAGACCAAAGTCAAGGCCGAATTCGAGAAACACTGGTCAACAGCGGGGCTCGACGAGAAACAACGCACTGCCGAGCGTGCCAAGTACACCGCTGCTTGCTTTGCTCGCGAGAGCACACCCGTGCGCGAAGAATGGGCCACTCGTTCACAGCAGGAGCACGAGAAGGCTTCGAAAGAATGGCAGGCAGCCTTGGAGGCCCCACCGCCAACAGATCCACGGGCCCGTCAAGAGTGTGTTACCTTTCTCATGCACAGTTCCGAGCTCTGATTCTCCCTTAATCACTCCGACAGTGCCATTGATCGTTTGGGCGGTTTCATTGGCCCCATCATACGTGGTGTTGGCGACATCCTCGGCATGCATGTGTGCGTGCTTGTGGGTGGTCCCGAACCACGACAAAACGGCACCATCAGCGTTCTATCGTACGTCATTTTTTTTTTCGGATTCATTTAATAACGGCATGCATTTAGGATGCACCACGGCGTCAATCGGGAGGCCATTCCACAAAACTGGCAGGAGGCCGATAAGAAGAAGTTCAAAACTATCACCAACGCGTTCAAAGAATATCTACATACATGCTACAGTAAGTTAATAGTGTATTCTCCATCCAAACCGCTGACTTTTCCATACAGCGGAGGAAGAGCGCCTCCTACGCCGGCTACCAGATGCCCCAGAAGATTCTGCTGATAAGGACACCCCTCGAAGCGACGACGACGACGATAACAATGCAGATATGGTACGTTTTCATATTTGAATCTTACTAATTGACCGAGCTATTTATTCAGGCACCAATTAATCCCCCGCCTGCGAAACGTCTTCGACAGAAGAAAGTCCCCAGGAAAGATTCTGAGGGTCATTCCGACGCTGACTCGGCGACAGATGAGCAGCACAGCTCCTGTGACGACGATGGCACCGACGCCAACCCCAATCGATCCCGTAAACGCCGCCGATTGGCGGATTCAGTGGCGCTTCCCTTCTCAGCACGCAGAGTGGATTACGTCCCGGTCGGGTCCGGTCGTTTCAAAGCTTTTCCTCATGATTCCCAACCGTCAACTACTCCCCCCCGCACGCGTCCGGCTGAAGCACCCCAACGCTCTTGCGACACCGTTGCTGCTCAGGCTGACCACGACGACGACAATGCCGACCTTGCAACGGGAGAACATTCCTCGAATTTACCAAATTCAGGTATAGTTCTCGGCGACAACGAAGCACACGAAGTGTCTAATGTGTCCAATTGTAGGCAATTCACAGGACGATCAGCACGGTGCAGAATCTGCGCAACACGACGACACTCCCTTTTCAGCCCGAACGGATCCGCAACGAGAAGATCCGAGTCCGACTTCTTCGCCTTCTCGAGTTCCTGTGGATCTTGCAAGTACCCCAAAAGCGGATTGCTCCCAGTCGAACGTGTGCGTTGAAGGTGAACACTCGGGTAGGTTATTGATTTCAATCTTATACCAAGGCTGATCGTCTCGGTACACATCCAGAGGTGCCAGCTGCTACTACGGACACGGGAGACGGCTCGGGTAATAAACACGACAAACGAACAGGACCGAATGGCGAATCACCCGATCGGGTGTCTAACGCCACAATGGAGGCAGAAGTCGCCGATCTGCCACCCGCAGATGCGGATCCCCCTCCGTTTGCAGGCATAGGTGCCTGCTTACCCTCCGATGCTCCCGAGTGGATCAAGAAAGCTGCCGCCGCCCTGCAGACCGACGAGCTCGGCAGTGACTGGACGTTGCTCGTTGCTAAGTACGTCGAAAACGAGCGACGATCGCAATTTATGGACCGCAAAGGTGGCGCTCATGCTCTCAGCTCCATCAATCGACCTTCGCAAGTCTCGTGGTGGATCAATCGCGCACGGAGCGGTACTCCCGACGTCGAAGATGCCCGTCAGTTCGGTGTCAAGTGGTGGACGTGGTGGTGTGGCCTCCAACCGGAATGGCGCCACGTAACTGCCCCCGCACGAGATGGTACGTATGAACCGAATCGCATGTCGGGGGATTGGAGCCAATTGCGCAAGCCCGGCCAGAACGGCCTCCTCAGTGTTATGGCGTCTCTCATGTGGTGGGGTCTTGCAGACGAAGGGCAGGGTTGGCAGCATGAGTCTTGGCGTGCAGCTGAGGCAGACGTCAATTGGGTCCTCGATTCATTACTAGCATAGCACGCGTGTCTATCGAGTAATATCTACAGCTTGGTATTGTAATGTACCCTGACGATGAATATCTCGCAACTCGTCTACCCCGAACATACTCGCACAGATTAGATCTTGTGTCTGACCTACAGCTGTCCTCATTCGTCGGCATATCAAGTCCCCGCCACGCCACTCAACACCATAGCCAACCAACCGGAGAATGTTGTCCAGGGAATCGAGTGCGGTATCAAGATATGCTTGAAGGGCTTCGGCAGCAAGTTCCAGGACGGCAATGTTGATGTTTGATTCGTTGTGCGACGCAACGAGAGACTGATACATCTGCTCGAGGAATTGAGCTGAGGAACCGTTAATATGGTCGAAAAACTGCGACTCGGTAGATTGTAATAAGGACATGTAATAGCCCCAATCCTTACTGTAGAAGACCGATGAATGGTCTTGTAGAGTAGAATTTAGTGAGTTGACTTACGTAGGTGTGGACGACGTCCCGTATGTCACTTTAATTAGGGACGGTTGGGGGCTCGGGTCAGCCTTTACTGCTTTGTGTCTTACAGAACGCATGAATCAAAGAAATAAACAAAGATGATGGGACCTACTTGTGATAGTAACGCCGACGTTTAGCACGGTCTGCTTCGAGTTTTTCCTCTGCGGTCTTATATTTGCGAGGACGTCCGCGAGGCCTAGGCATAATGCCGGATGAGGTTGGACCAAAAGTTGCGTCTGGACAGCATGGATTTGGACCTAAAATACTTCGACGGTTTCAGCACAATCACGTATCTCGTACGAAGGGAAAAGTATCACAATCATTCGTGTACACCGTACAATGTATTCTCCAACGTCTATGACTCTACAATATACACTCCTTGTGTTCACATACGACAAATCTGCGTCAGTATAGTCACGTTGCGGTGAGCACAGTGATACTAAAATAAGCCTACCCGGGTGATCTGCGACAGCATGAGGCTTCGAAGGTAGCCTCGAATCCTTCACCACAGGCTTCTTCGCTGTTGATCTTTGATTATGGTTCGCAGGATACCATGCAATGAAATAAAATCTGCGGGGGTCGCAGAGACCAGGTGAGTTGGGAAAATGGGCAAACGAAAGACAGACGCTCACGTTTACCGCAATGACTCCAACTCAGACGATGAATTCGTTGGTCGAATGCTCAAACTATCCTCTGACCAAAAGCGCATCAACGTGTTACCTAGCTCCCCTCAGAAAAAAAGGGCACGTCTTTGTCAAACACCCCCCGTGCCACAGGATGACCAAGGACCCGAAGACGCCAGTTGGGGTGAGCCAGGAAACTGCGAACCTGACGCCGACGCCGACGCCGACGCCATTGTGGAAATGCAGACTGTTGGTCAGCGATACCCGATATCAGTACGTTACCTTCTTGTGTGGTTTCCATGCCTGGGATGCGAGCCATTAATGAACGACAGGATCGTTCTCTGCACGAATGGACTGGGACTCGGGAAAACCAAGGTTACCGCGAGGAATTCCTCTTGGAGGATTTGCGACGTGAAGGTCGAGGCGACAGCATGCACGAGCAGTGCTGCCAGACTTGCCAGGCCCAAGGAAAACCCAATTCCAAGTCGGAAATCCCTACCGTGCGCTGTGTCGTGTGCATGGGGGGTTTGATGGAATGCGTTGCCTGTTGCATTCGACGTCACCAACGGCTACCCTGTCATATCATTCAGGTGCGCATGAACTTACTTACGTAGTAAAATAACCACTGATACGGACTCCAGAGATGGAACGGGAAATTCTTTGAAAGAACCTCGCTGAAATCGTTGGGTCTTGTAATTCAGCTGGGGCACAGTGTCGACATGCACTGCGTGAATCCAATACAAGGACATACCGACTTTCTTGTAATCGACGTGAATGGGATCCACCGGTTGAACGTCAGCTTTTGCGGATGCGAGCAGCGGGTTTCCGATCGACAGCAAATGCTGAGAGCGGGCTGGTTTCCAGCCACGTTGGTTCATCCGAGGACGGCCTGTACGCTTCAAGTCCTTCGGCAATTCCACTCCCTCACTCTATGTGGGAAACTGTCAGCATACGAATTCTATTGCTCACTAGAAAGCCTCACCGACAACACCGGAATCGACTTGCCAAAGGTGATGTGGTAGACTTACGACGCGACACATTCATGCTGCTGACTAAGCTTTCTACAGAGTCGTTACAAGGAGTTTCTCAGAATAACACGAGAGTACCGTCACCTCAAATTGCTGAAGCGCGCGGGTAGAGGCCACGTTGTCAAGGGCGTGGAGTCAACACGGCAGGGCGAGCTTGCGGTAATGTGCCCAGCCTGTCCACACCCTGGCATCAATTTACCGGATGACTGGAAGCGTGTTAATCCCGACAAGCGGTAAGTCCGAAGCTCGCCAATTAGAGTCTGCCCGATC
Source organism: Tylopilus cf. pernanus (assembly GCA_038090575.1). Lineage (NCBI taxonomy): Eukaryota > Fungi > Basidiomycota > Agaricomycetes > Boletales > Boletaceae > Tylopilus > Tylopilus cf. pernanus. The sequence continues at coordinate 2,947 of JBBPMZ010000785.1, read as the reverse complement.
AATACTCATTCCTCCCTTAGGTTCTTATATTCGATCATCCTCGCGCTAGATGCCAATTTTCGCCTCAAAAATCGCCTGCGATCTAGCGACGACGCCGACCCTGGACTCCATACCGGACTCGCATACTTCGTTCCTCAGGCCGCTTACAAGAGTCATATTCTCAAACACGCGAGCCAGAAAGATGTAAGCTCTGCCATTTTATGTGTTGGTTGTTCTCGAACAGTTGCTTCAGGTCAGCACTTGTAGTGGCTTCAAAACGCTAGCACACGCCGAGACAAAATTCTCGTCCGGGCTCCGCTCAACTGGAGTTGGACTTTGTCTTTGTGCACGTCATGAATGTGTGCGTCCCCTTGGTGTGGGTGACCTGCAGAAAGGCGAGAGGTATGTTCTTCCCTGTTCTACAGAAAGCTGCCAGTGTTGATTGTCGTCGAGATAGGTATTGCAATATGGACTACATCTTTTTGTCTGCGGTCATTGATCTTTTTCTCCTCTGGCTTGTCGTGACTTATGACATCGCTTGCCAGTGGAAGCTTCATTTCCCCGAGCGCATGCAAGCTATGCCGAGAGAGCTCCAACTGCTCCCGGACATCACCATCAAATACGGTATTCCTAAATTCCATGGTCCCGCACACGATCCTGTGTGTTACACGCCTCATTCACTCAATCTAATGGAAGGCGTTGGACGAACGGACGGTGAGGGCATAGAACGTAATTGGGCCGAAATGAATCGTGTTGCAAACAGCACGAAGGAGATGGGACCTGGGTTCCGGCATGATACACTGGATGATCACTTCGGCTATCACAACTGGCACAAGTATCGCGGGTTTGGTAAGTTCTTGTCGTATTTGCGTTTCTAACTTACACGTTCCCAGGAATTACACTCCAAAGGAAATTGACCAATGCCATAGTTGAACGTGATCGTCAACTACAGGCCTTCAAAGAATTCAACGAGGCCGTTAGTCTAGACCAACAAGCCGCCTGGACAAAGATGATACTCGATTGGGAATCCAACAAGACATTGCCCAACCCATACGTCGCAGCTAAATCCAGTACGTATTGCAATTGAATTTGTACTCATTTGATGCAAAGGACGTCTACAGATCTCACCGAAGCTGAAGTCCGTGCTCGACTCGTGGATGAAGAGAAGAGGGCCGAGCAAGATGGTGTAGTGCCGCTACACGACACGAGCGCGAGTGGATTCCTGTCACAGGGACTCTCGTTAGAGGAGACACAGTACGTGCCACGACATTATTTGTTCTTGACTGATGAGAGACAAGGCGACGGATCCGACATGACGCGAAGGCTGCAACTCCTAGTCAAGCAGTAGATCTCGAGCAACGACGGCTAACGTTACAGCGTCAAATACGAAAATTCAGGACGATTCAAGGTGTCTATATGCCTGGCATATCGCGAATCATCGATCAACATGAGGTTGGTGCCGATGAAAATCCCGAGGCGGAATCGATCAAGCTGTGGCTCCCATCCGAGCTCGATGACCACTTACGCCACGCGATATGCCATCGTGGCGTAGAAGACATGGAAGCAGACCTACGTGAAGCTCAGTGTCACGACACGTTGAACAAAATACGTTCGCAACTACGAGCCAAGTCACACTTTTTGGCTTTCCGAAATGCTAACTTACGTGGTCAACGGCAGAACACACGAGCGCATCTCTTTGTCCAGCGACTAGGCGACAAGATTCGTGGAGCTTCTGACAAGTATCAACATGCACGTCGCATGTTACTCGCTCTTCGTGGGCCTGGCCAGTGGGAACTCAAATTACGCACTCTCAACAACTGTGACATCCGTGCACCCGATGCATTCGAAGACGAGTACAACGACGTAGATTTCAATGATCAATCCGTTTCCAAGGCAAAACGGGTCCAGCAGGAACGGCGGCTGGGAGAAGGTCACCGGACAATATCTTGGCTGTGGACAGTTTCGGATGCGGTAGGAACTGATGACGTGTCGCTCAAAGAGGGTAAGATATTTTCAACATTTCGTTTGCGTGTACATTTTCTCACATCGCACAGCTGTTCGTATCGAGTGGGCTAAAGCACGTGCAAGGTCTCGCCGATGGACAGAAGAGGTGATCCTCTTGAAGGAGGAGATGCGGCGTGTACAGGAGTTTCTTGCATGGCGGGCAGATTGGTGGGAACGACGTGCACAACCGCTATCCAGAGTCGACAAAGCCATAAACGAAGGTATTTGTGCATATGCACGGCGACAAGCGGCTGTGCAACTTGGCCTAAGTACGCACTTCACACGACTTTGGACAGGAAAACTCAAAGGTGCATTAACTCCGACATTGGTTTGCTGTCGTCTTATTATGTTTTTAGGTGACTTTGCAACATGTGGGACGGATGATGTGATTCCTGTGGATGATGGAGATGACGACGATGCTTCCTAGTAGTAATGTCTAATTTTGGAATTTTTATGCCATATTATTATTTGTAATTTGTGAGAAATGTACTGGCTGATAAAAAGCATGCCATATAATCAAATATAGCTGTGGTTTCCGGGAAATACTAGGATATTTTCCACTATTCAGGATACAGGGGCTCGGTTTCCTTTTCAGGGGACTCAAGGGGGCTGGAAACTGCCATAGAATTTGACCCATTTAGTGGCCATGGCTGATCCAAGAATTTTGGCAAAGTGTATTTGTGGCAATATCCATGGATTTGGGCAAATCTGGGTGCAAGGTGTGTGGAATCAGGTCCAGTTCCAAAACAGAGTTGTCCGTTTTCTACGTGACCGTTGCAGATAGGACAGGGACGATGATAAGGTTCTCTTTCTCCAGATGAAGTAAGGTATCGATCGATGTAGCAATTGGCTATGCCACAAGGTCGATTCTCGTCCACAAGAAGGTCTTGTCGATCTGGCAACGCTGTAAACGGAGTACGAAGATTCCTTGGTGCTCTAGGCAAACCAAAGGAGGGTCTCGCTC
>JBBPMZ010000784.1:0-10613 GCA_038090575.1 Tylopilus cf. pernanus | reverse complement strand
GACATGCAGAATGACCCTTGAACCCGCCCTCCCGACCCCACTCGTGCTGAAATGGGACAAACGCAAGATAGCGTCATCGGCCCATACACCAACTGCGCGCGCAGGATGTACAATGGCACTCTGGTCAGCGAAGACCACCGGGATCCTGTTCGGAGGGGTGACGGACGAAGAACGGGGAGAAGAAGGGTTGGAGAGCGTGTTTTGGAACGACCTGTGGGTTGTGATTTGGTTGGTGACGAGGACAATGCTGAGAGTGTGTATTCGTTCGGGTGGCAGGTATGGATACCAGGTGGGAGGTAACGGTCGATGGATTGCAATGCATCTCAAGAAACCGAAAAAGAGGGGTGGTGGGGGTAAAAGAAAACCAGTCAAGGGTGGGGGAGTGAAACCAGCGCCTGACTATGACGAAGAACTTGAAGATGATGATGAACCGCAGGTAAATCTGATGACACCTGAATGTGGAACGCACATTCAACCTGCTTTTGTAGGCTACTTCCATGCAAGTGACACAGCCCAGTCCTGAACGTAAACATGACGATGAAGTCGATCCAGATGACCCAAACTTGACGAAACCGATACCGCGTTACAATGCCATGTTGGCTGTGCTCCGAAATACGTTGTACATGTCCGTCCGTTCCTCATTTTTCTACCTCGCAACTCTGAACTTATATCGAACCACCTTTCATCTCATGCAGATATGGTGGCATCTTTGAACTGGGCACGCGTGAGTATACGCTGGACGATTTCTATATGTTGCAGTTGGACAAATTGGACCGGTTCGTATGTCTCAAGCCCAGTGGGATCGTTATCCCAACCGAGGCAGAGGAGAGTAGTGATGATGATGAGGGAAGTGACGGTGACGAAAGTGACGAGGACGATGGAAATGAAGACGACGAGGACGATAACGACAGTGAAGGGGCGTCAGACTCAGAGGATGAGCAACGACGGCGAAAGAAACATAAAAGCAAGGATAAAAAAGGAAAGAGAAGGCAAGCGGAAGAGAGTGATGGAGAACCGGAAGGGCTCACCAATGCCGATGCTTCGGCGGGTGCAAAAGCAAAGGCACCAAGTGAAGTGTTGGAGGATGACAAGGCAACAAACAAGGTAAGCCAGACTGATATGATCCGTGTTGTCGAGTGTATTAATTTGTCCCGTGCTAGGATGATCTGCGAGCCCGAGCAACGGCGTTCATGGGGGTCACTGAAAAAGACGCGACACGGTCTGCGGAGGACGTAATCAGTACACCCGCGCCAGGGGAAACGTTGGCTACGTTCTATGCGCGTTCCCGTATGTTTTTTTCATATGATGCATACTTTGCATTGACTCTGACCACAGGTGAGTACTGGGCACAGAAAGCCCATCAGGAACATGCCAGTGATAATCGCGGAAAGCAATTACGGCGGAATGGGTTTGGACTTGCTGAAGCGCGATATGGTTAGTCGATCACTCTATGATCCTGTATCTTGCACTCAATCCGACATGATAGTGGAATACAAACCAATGTTGGAAGAAGTGGAGAAGATTTTGGCAGAGGCTGGGTTGGACGAGAACGAGATGAAGATGCAAGGTATGAGAGATGGTGGCACGGGTATCGGACAGAGTCGGAATCGCCGTTGATGGGGTGGGTATTTCTCAGGAAAGTCCTTTCGTTCACGAGTGTTAGAAAATAGCCATCACTCGGGACATAATTTAGTTGGATGCATGACTTTTGTTTGATCAGGGTGGTTGGTTGTCAGTATGAAACCTTTTCGATAGGGCAACTATTTATCTTTGAAGCTGCCCGTCCACTGGACGTCTCAGTCGAGCTGTGAAAACATTGAAATATGGGAACGTTCTGGCTGACAATCTTTTCTTCGTCAAACCCTACCGCCTACACTTCGACTTCTTTTTTTTCCTCGTCCACGCTGGCAGGCCTTGCACACTCAGCCTCAGGCTGGACGCAGTGATGGCCGTGTACCGGAGTGAAATGGACCAACGAGAAGCGTACGCCGACAAACAACGCACTAGCCGCCAGCGTGATTACCTGTGACAGTACGCGAATTAACTCGACGACTCCCGGGATGGTTCTGATATAAGCACGAAACATACCGCACAAAAGGTGGCAGGCGCCCACCAAGTGTAGCGAGCTGTCAGTAGTGCGCCATCGATCGGGGGCCCTAGACATTGCAGCGTTGTTCAACCGACATGAACGCGATTCCTGTCAGCGCTGGTATGTCACTCACCCACTAAGCTGCCGATAGCTTGGTTATGGACACGCGTAAGGAAAACAGCACCAGCACTAGACGGACCGAATTGGGCACACCTGTGACCGCAAAACCAACACCAAGTCTTGCACTGTTGGGAAACAACGAGTCAATACTACTGAAAAGCAAATAAATTTGGTACATACCCGACCTCGGCGGGATCGGAAGTCAACCCCAGCATGGGAGCCATAAGTGCGATGTCTAGACCATTTCGTGAGTATGTGTTGATAACCAGCGCAATTAAAGGAGAACCGCACTGATTCCTGAGAAGAAACCATAGAGTACCCCAAGGACGATCACACTTGCAGCGCTTTGGAGCCAAATCATACTGATGATTAATATGGCGCACACGGTAGTGCTGAGGATGGCCAAATCCACTATACCGATGAGTCGGAGCATGGGGCCGGTGGAGGATCGACCAACAAAGCTTCCTGCGTTTACGATGACCAGCTATGGATCCCCAATCGTTAAATCCCTCGAGCACGTGATTGCACGTTAACCTACAGAGTAGAACGAAAAGTTGGCGCTAAGCCCATGCCGAAGGGAATCTACCTGTATATAGAAGAAAGGATACATGTTTGTTATCTGAGAGAGGGTATATCTATAAACCCCAGTGGGGCGCGACGTCATTAGCAAGCTTGAGAAAAAAGGGTCCAAATGCCACACCCAAGTATCGTCAACAACGACGGCACCTCCGTGAAACATTTTTTAGTTGCCTCCCAGAAAGTGATCTGCTTCGTTTTAGGACGTGTAGTGCTATAGCGAGGACGGGCCAGGATGCACGATAGAAACAACAATGCGGTGAGAAATGCAGCGCTGATGCGTACGCTTGTGCGGAACCCGAGGGGACCGTTCAATAGATTGTTCAGCATGATTGTATGCACGATACCACCAAGCGATGCGCCCGAAGCAACAACAGCCATCATGGTTGTGCTCTGATACTTGAAATGATGGGATAGAATTGCATAGCTAGGAACATACATCAGCCCCTGTCCGATCCCAGCCACGAGACCTTGAGCGAGGAAAACCTGATAGGTATTTTAGTTCGTAGGAAAATAGTGTTATAATGGATGTCAAACCTGATAGTATTGTCCTGGTTGAACCAAGGATAACATGAACACGGCGAAAGATTGTAGCACCGCGCCACCAACGAAGACATGGTAACTGTCAAAAGGTTAACCGGCCGGACAAGATGTAGAGTAATAGTAGCCTCACAAATATCCATTGTCGAACAACCCCCCACACATGGGACCCATTCCCGCGATGAGGAACGTCCCCAAACTCCCGATCCACCTGGAAAACGTGTGGTCAGAGGTAATCAATTAGTAGTAAAGTCGAGATCCGCACGAAACAGCAGATGAGCTCTCGTCTTCAAGGTACTGTTGAGCGTAGAAAGCTGATCGAAACATAAGATAACACTCGATTTCCGATTATCACATCTTCCGAAGGAGAAAATTTTACCTTGATACACGCCGAAAGAGTTCAGATACCTAAGCGACGAAGAATGAATCAAAAATAACTTTCGGCCGATGAGATTGCACATACCCAAAGCCACAGAATTGGACAAGGAACCTGTATGATAATTCATGTAGATAACATCTCTCACGCAACTGACAATTACCCTGCGATCACGGTGCACCATGCTGCCACTCCCCCGTCTTTAGTAGGAGTGCATAGTGAAGACTCGTCGACTCCATCGGGAGGGCCGGAGGACGTTCGAAAAGCTTTGAACCAATGAAGCATCTTAGCAAAAAAAAAGTGTAAGAGATGGATCAAAAGTCTGGTGGCGGTCTAATATATGACCAGTGTAGCATATATTGTCTGTTTGGCACAAACCTGGCAGTGTTCAATCCAGTGTACGAAATAATTTAACGAATCACGAATGTGGAACCATGATCCCACAGATGAATCGATAACGGTTCATATCATCGGCACGCATGTCATGAACGTCATTGCACAGGTGCAGCTGACACTCGAATTAAGTTATACAGTGCTTATTTGAGCATACGTGGGTGAATTTAACGCACGAGTCGTGTCATCTTTCTAGAGTGAGCTAAAAAGACCCGTCCTGACTTCTAACTGTCACGGATCCCCAAAACCAAAACGTCAACTTCGTGATCAGAAGAAGTCATTCTGATCGTACGGACATCACGAGGGCCGGAAACCTGTCACGGTCGTTGACCGCACGTTCCGATCCAATCTGTATAATTAATCCAAATCAGCATATGAGTTCACTCGGTTCCCGAGAATGCTGCAAAGGTTGGGACCTTCGTACCAGTGACTCGCTGATGATACGGGGCTTCTCGGCCCGAATGCTTCAGCTATATGCTTCTCAGAAGAAGTTCAGTAGCATTTCCCGTAATAGATCATGTCCAAAAGCCACGCGTGGTAAACATAGAACTGCCAGGTTAAACCATCGCGGTTTACCAGTTATCCCGGAAAGAAAAATACACCGACTGTTGGTTCGTGGTAATGGGTACGTGTGACAGAAATAATATCCGGAGAACGCCATATCAGGCTTTTATCAGCTGTCGAGCAGATCATCATTAGCGGGAAAAAAGCTGCTAACCTCGGGACCCATCATTCAAATCCGGTTTGAGGAGACTGTGTTTCCTCCTTACCTAGAACATATCTGCAGAGTTGGAGAATGCTAGCCTGAGCGATCTCTGATGATGCAGGTGAAGAGGGTGGAAAGAACAGCATGAAGCCGCTGACGTGAAGCAATTTATGTAATAACACAGCCACGACGAGGGTGCCAGCCCACTGGACTACTAGTATATATTTCGAGTCCTTGACTCAAGGTCTCGCACCTCACAATTGAGTGCCTTCTTTTCCTCTTCATTCTCGGGTACTACAGGTTCGTCATCGTGGTTTTCCTGTGTCAAGGCCGGACGGAGCAACAAGAACCGCACGCCAACGAACAAAGCACTGGCTACCAACCCGGTTGCCTGTGACAATTCGGAAGGTCAACCATCGGGCGCGATTAGATCTCGCAGGGAAGACTGACATACCCCACAAAAAACAGCCGGTGCCCACCAAATGTAACGGCCTGTCAACAGCGCGCCACAGATCGGAGATCCTGCGAAATGTCACACATCGTCGTTGAAGTACAATGTTTTCAATAAAGCTCAATTCTAGAGACTCACCCACTAAGCCGCCGATACCTGGGTGTTTGACGTATAAGATATCAGCATTTGATTGGATAGGCAGTTGCGAAGAAGTGAAGACGGACGCAACGCACCTGCAATCGAGAAACCAACCCCCATTCTTGCCCTACGACAGAATCAAGGAAGCCATTATTCAAAGCGACAAAAGGCAATAAACGTTTAGAACGAACCCGAGCTCAGCAGGGTGAGATGTTAACCCTAACATAGGTGCCATTACCGCGATATCTACCGGCAGAGACGTCAGTTCCTGTCCATCATGAGATGAAATAGAGATACCCACTGATCCCGGAGAAGAAGCCGTACAGCAACCCGAGGATGACTACACTCGCAGCGCTTTTCAGCCAGATCATACCGATGATTAGTATGGCACATGCGACGATGCTGAGAATGGTCAGCTCTACTATGCCGATAAATCGGAGCATAGGGCCAGTAAATAATCGACCGAAAAAGTTTCCTCCGTTGATAATGACCAACTGTAAAATCCAGGGTCAATTCACCGGCCCTCTTGGACAAGAGCGGATGTCAGCTCACGGAGTAGAACGAAAAGGTGGTGCTAAGGCCATGTTGAAGGGAATCTACCTGGAAATAAAAGGAGGGATAAAAGAGCGAGATCTCAAAGAGGGTAAACCTCAGAATAGGCGTGTTAGCATCAACTCAAAAAAATGGTGGTCAAAATAGCCTTACCCGACTATCGTCAACAATGATGGTACCTCCGTGAAACACTTTTTCGTCGCCTTCCAAAAGCTCACTTCCGTCATCTCGTGACGCATGGCATTATACCGAGGACGTGCTAGGATGCACGATAGAAATGACAACACAGTGAGAAATGCAGCGCTGATGCGCACACCCGTGCGAAACCCGAGGGGCCCATTCAGCAGGTTGTTCAGCATAATAGTATGTACGATGCCACCGAGCGGTGTGCCCGAGGCAACGACAGCCATCATTTCCATCTTCCGACGCCTGAAATGATGGGAGAGGATCGCAAGACTGGGAACATACATCAGTCCTTGACCGATTCCAAACATGAGACCTTGAGCAAGGAAGACCTGCCAAGCGTTTCAGTTTCACGAGGAAGAGTTTTCTGCTCGCAGGTATCTAACCTGATAGTACTGTCCCGGTTGAACTAGGGATAGCATAAAGAGGGAGAGAGACTGTAACACCGCGCCCCCAATAAACACGTGATAGCTGTTGGTCGTCTATGAGTATTTTAGTGCCCAAACAAATGAATGGCGCCTCACAAATATCCCTTGTCGAATGATAGGCCACATATGGGGCCCATCCCCGTGATGATGAACGTACCCAAACTTCCGATCCATCTGAATTTAGTGGTCAGAAGTGAACAGCAGCACCAGGTTGAATATCGCACGAGACGGCTGATGAGCTCTCATTTTCGAGGTATTGTTGAGCGTACAAAGCTGATCGAAACGTCGATCAATGATCCATTTAGGACGAACGACATCGTCCAAAGATAAATCCCTACCTTGATACACCCCGAAAGCGTACAGGTATCTGCGCAAAAGAAATGAACGGAGAACCTGAATCCATTCGTCCCATTGGACTATACGTACCCATAGCCACAGAACTGGACGAGGAATCTATGAGGTAAATCGTTGGGTGGCTCATTGTGAGCACCAGTGAGAAGCAATCATACCCTGAAATCACGGTACACCACGCCGCTGCTCCTCCCTCGGAAAAATCTTCTTCAGCTTGAGTGCGAGTAGGTGATGAAGTCTTGTCGATATCACTCGGACCCCCAGGAACATTGGAAGATCGAGAAACTTGGAACAGGTTGAACATCTTATCAGAGCTCAAACGAAGAGATAGACGAACGAGATTGCCCTCCACTATAAATGTCTGAGCGTTAGCACACATCAGCTTGGTCGGGTTAAATTGGGAATTTCCAGCACGTCAGTAGGCTTACGAGTGGCATATAGAGTAATCCGAGTTGCAAACGAGCCGGGGGCCGCGATTCCAATTGGATCGAAGACAGTTCATATTGCTGGTAACCCATCTGGTAGCCCCCTCATTTCGTAGGTGACGCTGAGACCCAATTCTGTTATCGGTGACCTTGACGCGAGTTCATCAGGGCCATTTGAACATACATGGGTGTGCTCAACCAATTGATCAGCCCCATTTTGAAACATTTTCCCAGTCCCTGGAGGCAGGCAAATGTTTGTACGTACGTTTCGAGGTCACGAGTAGCGGTAACATTGAGTTCTTTGGACGAATTCCTCAGTCGCTACAAATTAAATAAGTAGGCTCCTGCAGGGGCACCCCTGGGTATGTAGTAAGGAGGAGCAAAATTACTTTCGGGTTCGACTTGTCAGCTGAGTTTGAATATTGATCAAGGACCACCGGGCCGCAAAACTACCAGATCGAGAACGTTGCTTTCACCCCTTTCAGTGATCTGTTAACCCAACCAATGCAAAAAAGTGATGATCCGAAAGCCTGAGGGAATAATGCACTGACGAGAAAACCAAGTTCATTCAAGCTTTGGACAAGCAGATTCGCATGTGAGAAAGTTCTTCAACTCGGACTCAAAAGCTCCATATGATACCCGGCACCTACCAGCAAGATCCTTCCCACCTGGCTCAGAAGGCTTTCTACTGAAGTCTGCTAGCTGGAACTGTCCCAGTGTACTCACAGCCTAAAGCCCCAAATTGTGATGAGACCACGACGAGTCCCTAATGCACATACTTGCTCCGAGTCCGCTCGCCACGCCGCATGTTTTTCCTCATCGTCAAGCAGATCTGATACATTGGTTTTGGCCCGATCTGTGCGCTGACTTTCTTATCTCCCATTTCACAGCCACACTGGCAAGTTCACCACCATGCCTCTCCCTCATTGAAGCTGAAGGACGCAACGAGAAGCGCACGCAAACAAACGAAGCACTAGCTGCGAACTTGCGATCGCCTATCACAATGACGAGGTCAACAGAGATTGTCGAGTAAGTACCTCGGAAAAGAAAACGCACTCCACAAAAGACAGCTGGTGCCCATCAGACGTAATGGCCCGTCCGCGTCAGCAATGCACCACAAATCTGGAAACCAACGAAACGGTCCACATGGTCGTTCAAGTGAGATCATGATATGAACAAAGCCTTGATTCAGAAAACTCACCCGATGCCTGGGGGGTAAACAGGTGTCAGCATTCGATTGGACAGACCTTCCAAGGAAGAAGAGACAAACGACTCCCATTCCTGCCCTGCTAGATGGAATCAGAGAGATGTCTTGATGTGCCAGAAGGCGAGGGATATACGAACGAACCCGAGTTCAGCAAGACCGGATGTCAACCCTAACATAGGTGCCACGAGTGCGATATCTATGAGCAAGGGCATAGCTTTCCGTCGACTATTACATAAAGGATGAAATTAAGGTCGCCCACTGATTCCGGAGAACAGATCATACAACAATCCGAGTACGGCACAGATGTCAATGCTGAGAATGATTCAACCGATAAATTGGAGCATGGGACCAGTCAAGAATCGGCCAACAAGACCTCCGGCATTGATGATGATAATCTAAGCGATCCCAGGTTCATTCAGTGACTTTCGCGTATGAGTAGGGATCGACTCACCGAGTAGAATGAAAAGGTGGCGTTGAGTCCATGTTGAAGGGAAATAAAAGAAGGGGTAATAAAGACGGTAAATCTATGATCTCAGAATCACTGCGTCGGAGCCAGCCATCTGGAGAAACGACAGCCAAAATGGCTACACCCAGTATCGTCAATAATGATGGTACCTCTGAATGATTTTTTCGCCACCTTCCAAATTTCAAAAGCTGATTTCCGTTGTCTTGTGGTTCATAGCGCTATGTCGAGGACGTGCCAGCATGCACGACAGGAACAGAAATGCAGTAGGAAGTGCAGCACTGATGCGCACGCTCGTACGGAGGCGGCCGTTCAAAAGGTTGTTCAGCAAGATCATGATAGTATGCACAATACTACCCAGCGATTCTCCAGGTGCAGTAATGGCCGTCGTAACTGTGCTGTGGCGCTTGAAATGATAGAGGATGATCGCATAGCTAGGAATATAGCATCAGCCCCTGTCCGATGGCATGAGACCCTGAGCAAGGAGGATGTCGCGCCGCCACTGAGTGACTAGCCTCAGGCCCCTCAGCTCGTTCAACCACCCACTGGCAGTCCGAAAACTGCGTAACGGAGCATTTACGGCAAGCAAGCTAATCGAGTGGGACATGTGCACATATCTCTAGCCTAGTGGAATCCTTAACCAAGACCCTCACGACTCGAGCCGCGGCAGTTAGTGTAATTAGAAGAAAAACTTCAAGTTCCTCCAAACTTTGACACCCAGCACAGCCACAAAGCCCTTCGAAGGTATCACTGACACCACTCGACGAGTCTCCTCCTGCCCATCTTCCAGGCTCAGTCGCACTCAGTGTGCTGGAAGCAAGCTACTGGCCACCAATAACCATCTAATTTGCCGAATCACCCCTCATGATCTATACACTGATCTTCTTTTCCTCATCCACATGCACTACAGGTTCGCTACCATGATTTTTCCGTTTCGAAGCTGAACGGCGCAACGCGAAACGGACGCCAACGAACGAGGCGCTGGACGCAAACGCGATGGCCTGTCAAAACAAAAAAGGTCAACCAACGGTCGCCGAGTAAGTACAACCCAAGAAACGAGACATACCCCAAAAAACACGGCCGGTACCCACCAGATATAACGACCTGTCAATAAGGCGCCGCCGATCGGGGGTCCTGTGAATCCAAGTTGAAGCCAGGTCGACTCTTTATCTTGGGCGGATGCTGGACACTCAAGTACTCACCCACCACGCCACCGATACCTTCGAAACGCGGCGCGCGGCGCGCATCAATGTTAGTATCGGATTAGAAGAGTGGAAAAGATGGATGGGACACACTTGTGACTGCTAAGCCGACCCCCATCCTCGCCCTGTCAACCAGAAACAAACAGTGAAAATGAATTCAATATACAACATGACTTGTGAACGAACCCAAGCTCAGCCGGGTCGGACGTCAACACTATCATGGGCGCCATGAGTGCGATATCTAGGGTAGGACATGAACACCTGATGGTCGTGATACGCAAAAATAGACGCTTACTGATCCCGGAGAAGAGACCGAATAACAACCCGAGGACAACCACGCTCGTGACAGTTTTGAGCCAGATTATGCTGATGGTTAGTATGGCAGATGCGACGGTGCTGAGGATGGTCAGCTC
>JBBPMZ010000783.1:0-10617 GCA_038090575.1 Tylopilus cf. pernanus | reverse complement strand
TTGTCCCGGTTGGCGAAGTAGACATTCTCCATAGACTTCCACGTGTCAAGCCAATCGTGGCTCTTGTCTGCCGTCAGTTTACCAGAGGCATCCTTTGTCATGGGCGCCGGCCAGTGCATCAGCCCTGTAAATTCAAAATCGGTCGTGTGAACGAAACGAATACCAAGTAGACATACATAAATCGATGTAAGGAGTGTCAAGCTGCGCCAGTGAGTAGTCCAAGGCTTCCTGGGCACGTTTGTGGGAATTATTGAAGAGCTTAGTTGTCAAGAAAATATTCTCTCTCGACAAGCCTGATGCCTTGATGCCCTGGCCAACCTCCTTCTCATTATCATAGGCAGTAGCCGTGTCGATGTGTGTGTAACCGTTCCTGAGTGCAAATTCGACAGCATGCTCTACCTGGCCTGGCTGTGACTTCCAAGTCCCTTGTCATCGTGATTAGATCCAAACGAGTGGTCGGGAAAGTAAACATACCGAGCCCAACCGTGGGCATGATTGCACCGGTGTTCAATGTGACTGAGGTCGTCGCGGGCATGATGGAAAGAATGAGAAGACGATAAGAGGCTCTAAAAGAGATTGGCTTTTTATACTTGAAAATGGGCCGCCGATGGCGCAAGTGCATCTAAGAATTGTTTGCTGTCCACATCAATACCCACATTTCCATCGGGTGTTTATCGGAGAAACCAAGGCAAGGGACGATATGACGTCACCCAAATCAAACAGCTTAGTCATACAATTCCTCAGTAATGAGCAACGTTGAGTGCTAACACCAGAGCCAAAACCGCACCATTGTATCCAACCCACTCATCCAATTTAATTTCGTCGAAACCGCAGCAGCATCCCTCCCTTTAAGCTTGGACTCCGCTATGCTTCGGATTCGCACATTATACCACGCCACCGTAACACCCGCACCGATAAAGGGGATCTGGGGCACCCACGACGGTAGCTGAATGTTACTATCTGGTTCGTATGCAAAAGGTTCGTCGTCCGAGGTGATTAAGGCACCATTTCTGGCCGCGACAAGAATTCTCTCCCGCAAAATTACCGGGAGATCAGGACACAGAATTGAACCTCGTCCGATCCCAAGTAAGTCGGCATGACCAGCATCAAGTGCACTCTGAAGGTGCGCGGGCGAGCGAAGCCCCCCGGTGAGTATAATAAGTGGGATGTTGCTTCCTATCGGCGCATTCTCCCTCAAGGACTCCCGTGCTCTTTTTGAGAATTGGGCGAAGAATGCTTGTCGAGGACTTGCTGCTTTTACAGACACAAAATCTAGGATTGAAATAAGTCTCGGAGATCCAAATTTCACCATTGATGCATACCCGGTGACTCATAATCACCTCCGGAGATTTCGATAAAATCGATCATCCCCCAGGACGCGATGATCCGTACGTGATCAAGCACACGCCGTGCCTCATTCAGTACCCTTTCATCTGAAGGTCTCTCGCCCGCCTCCACGTAATCTGCGGAGTTGATCTTTACGCCAATGACAAAGTCCTTTGGGACGATAGCACGGATACCCTCGGCGATTTCTTGTACCATACGAAGCACATTTTCTGGTGCAGCCGAGTACTGGTCTTGTCGAATGTTGCTCTATGGAATCCAAAGTAAAATATCAATCGGTGCGCTGTTTTATGCTAGGTTTCGGGGCTTACCTTGGGGTTCAGAAACTGAGCCAGAAGATCTGGTGGCGTCATGAGTGTCTACTTTAGGAAGACCACAATCTGAGGTACTCACATCCATGCGCACAATGAAGCTGCACACCATCAAATCCGGCTTGGTGAGCGGTCAATGCTCCCCTGATGAAAGCCCTTTGTACTTGCTTGATGTCGTCAAGTGTCATCTCTCTGGGCTGCTGGAAGAGTGCACGGAGATATGGATGTGGTTTGTTCTGCATCTCCACAGATGTCACCCCATCATGTGATCGAACGCGCTTATTCGATCCAACTCTAACCGGACTCGGCGCCATGGGAGGAACACCAAATTTACGACCCCCAATGATGTTGGGGGACTGACGCCCGACATGAGAGAGTTGCATGACAGCCAAGGGGCGTGCGGATGGTTCGTGAGCGTCCTCTGCATGGATTGCGCGTGCTAGCTGCTCAAATGGGGCCAAGGTCTCTTCGTCGAGCACTTTGGGAATCACCATGTCGCGACCCAGTGTTAAGTGGTCTGGATACACCTGGATGTTACCCGTCATGATCATCCCCCAGTCACTCTTGCCCCATTCCGTGTAAATTCCCATGTGATACTTGTTTGGCGGACCACCGTACATGTTCGCAAGGTGTTCGTACAAGGCGACCTGAGTGATGTAGTGTCCATGAGTAAGACATCATTGCGCTTCTGACATAAACGTAAGCGAGGACTGTACAGACCTTGATCAATCTATTGGCCACCGTGCGGCCACTACATGGGAGAGTGACTGGTGAGAATATTTCCGCACTCATGGTTACCGTACTAAGAGGTTCCTGTCAGTCTGAGTGCGACTCAACCATGGGATTGGTGTGTCAACAACGTCAAAGCAAATAACGGCAGCTATTATTACGATCAACTGCCAGCGTAACATTCTAAAACACACGTGACAACAGCGTGTCAGCCGACCTTCCCAATGAAGATTTACAATTTCCTTATTAAGTTGAGGTCTGATGAGAATCCAAGTTTTGGTCAATAATACTCTTTCACCCATTCCCTCTGAGTCATTCCTTTCTATGATGAGTGCTGTTTTGACAAGTTGCTGAGGTTGTGACACACCTCTTTGTTCAATCTCCCACTGGCATGCCACCATGAAATTGTTGGATTCCTATACTTCAAGTTACAATTCCAACAGATGTGATTTAATGAGTTACAACATGTCCACTGAAGTGGCTTCATTTTGCTTTGTTTGCTGTCTGTGGTGTCAAGGGAGACTTGGCAGCTGCTCTAGGGGATGAAATAGTAGACTATGAGATGAGTATACTAGGCAACCTTCAAGGTGATTATTTCTACATTCTAGAAGATAAGTACTAGTACTATTTAAATTCTCAAATTGGGCCTGCTGTGCTAACCAGAAATTCAGATACCTTTGATTGGTATCACTTGATTGACTACCAAGTCTTTAATACAACAACAATAAGATCTCCCATGAGTCCATATTTGCCTCACTCCTCAAATTTCTGCACCACTATTCAAACTTGTGATAGTAGCTACATTTCAGTGGAAGATAGCCATCTGCTGCTTAGACAGCTCATATATAATACCCAGAAGCATTGAGGAGAGTGATGTAAGTGCTTCAAGTTTCATGTGACTAGTGGATTTTATATCATTCAAGTTCCAAGTTTGACACTCTTTGTTAAACTTGGCAGTACCTAGCTTTTATTATTTGAGACTGAGCTAGTCTGTATGATGAAGATGCTCAGGCTGCTCAGTAGCTATTTCTAGTTGATGAAATCACAAGTATAGATTCCTCTTATAATGAAGTTATACTTCACATGGAGCTATGTAATGACTGGGGGGCTGCAATCACTCATAGCATTTTTACAGGTAATGTGAATTTATTTATCCTTAATTACCAGCTCTCTATTAATATGGACTATTTGAGTTAGACACCCAACTAGAGACTATGCTATGGAAACCCAGGATATTCTCTGTGCTATTGAACAGGGACCATATGAACAGAAGACTGTACAGACAACACTCTAATATCTCATAGTGCCTAAAACTGAGGATAACGATCAGATTTATATCCACAGTATGATGCTCAAAATGGTACAATGCCACTGTCTCAAATTCTTGCCAACTATTTGTATGGGGCAGCTGTTGCCTTCTACCAGAAGTGACCTGCATTTACTAAATTACTACTAGTAGATGAATAGTTTGAAAATGAGATGATTCATGATACTATTATAAATGACCCTAGGACCTGAGAGAACTTTCTCTTTACTTGTCTGTAAAATCATCCTTATACTTCTTTGTTTCCCTTTTGACATCATTGTTATCTTTATTCATTTGACATTGACTTGAATCAATGATTAGAGTTTTCTTGTAATTCAAGTTGCACTATACTATTAGCAACACTATGCACCATACAGTTGTTGATAATTAGTTTATCTATACTCTCAGAAGCAGATAGCACTGGGAGTTGAACTCCAATGCTTCAAACAAAGTACATGTCAACACAATACTACAAGTCTACATTTGCTCTACAAACAGAGATCAAATATATATATAGGAGTTGTAAATACTTGCAGTAGAAAATTTAGCTATTATAATATGGCATAAATATAGTATCTCAGCGAATTGTAAATGAAGATATGATGACTCCAAGACTATAACTCCTATATATTTGACAAGTGTTGATACAATAGATATGGTCTTTGTGTACTATTTGAACCCTTGGTGTGATTTTTGTTTCTTTATATTACCTAGTCAATGATAATATAATGAAATGAAGTCCAAGGCCCATTAATCCAAAATATTAAGCTAACAAATATTATTTTTGTCTACATTTGGGCCTCTCTGACTGTGCTGTACTACTATAGGAGTTATAGAAGGATGTCTCCAGCTCTATAATATGAACTTGAAGCAGCAAGACCCTTTTCTCTTGTTTGACAGTTTTGTTACACTCCTTGATCTGGTGATATGCATCGGTCATGCAGGTGAGCTCTTACTTGACTTTGTGATAGTCTTACTTGAGAGTGTTAAAATCTTGCTCAAAGTCAAAGACCTGCCTGAGACATGGGAACTAAAATGCTCTCCTAACATCTGTCAGTCATCCTGTTACCTCACACACACTACCGTAATGTTCAATGGAGGCATACAGTTGTGTAGGATATGACCTCAGAAGCAGCCTTGGAGGTCAATTCCTGGAATACTACAGTCACATACATAGAGCATGGTATAGCCTTTGCACCCATGTTCTGTGTCTGGTGTGTGCATAACCAGGACCTTTCCATTGTTGCAAGAATGACTCAGTGACAGTTCCACACATTTCTGAAAAAACAAAGAGGTGCTACATTGCATTCCCTTTCCAGGTACCACAACCAGATGATGTTCAGCAAGTACCTCAAGACCCACACTGACAAATTCTATCAATATACTCTCATAACCTTTTCATAGTTTGGCAGTATAGTATTCTAGTGAGTGGTAGTAGATGATATTTGTCTTTATTTGCTCATATTTGTTATGATTGGAATATTATGAAATTTATTCAATTATTTAAATAGTATAAAATGATATGATATATTATATTTGATATATTTGATATAATTGATGTGTATTAATCATGTATAATATTTGTGTTATACAATAGGTTTTGTGTGTTAGCTATTGTATAACACAGATTTTTTTCCCACTAAGATGCTTGTCAAATAAGTCTAGATTACATTCTAACACAGTCCTCTTGAATATTTCTATCAGACACATCTTCTGATAGTAAAATATGTATGACAATGGCATATCAGCCAATTATTCTTCTTAATGAAAGGTATTAAAAAAAATTATTGGGCTGAGATCAACTCAAGTTTTGATCAATATTATTCTTTTATTCATTCCCTCTCCTTCTTATTCTTTTCTGTGATAAACATTGTTCAATTTACAAAAGTTATGATACACCTTTTTGTCCAATCTCCCACATAATCACAGCATCATTGAATTCTTATCCTTGCTACTAATTTAACAGATGTGATTTGACAAGTTACAATACATAGGCTACTGAAGTTAGATCATGAGATAAGCACACTAGGTGATGTTCAAGATGATTATTACTACATCATAGAAGATAAGTAGTGTTTAGAGTCTTAAATTGACCTTACTGTGCTAACTAGAAATTGAGATATCTTCAACTGGTATCACTTCCAGTTGATTGATTACCAAGTCTTTGATACAAAGATAAGATTCAAGTCTTGCTCTTCTAACTTCTATGTATAACCCCTGTTTAAACTTATGATACACATGTCCACTACTCAGGCAGCTCACATTATACCCAGAAACAAAGTAGGACAAGTTCTTTTATTAGTGGGCTACATATTATTCTGACTCCCTCTGACTCTTATACCCTGGTAGTTTATTTCTTGATATAATTTTAATCTTTCCCAGTACTCAAAAGGCTAGGTCTACTTTCTAGCCTACCTCAACCTTTTGCTCTACCTTTATCTTGGCTTGATTGTCATAGTCATGTGGCCTGCATCTTGCAGGTGATTCTCCATCTTGATACTAGTAGTATTTATGTAGTTTTATTCTTTAGGACCAAGCTAGTCCAATAATAAAGATACTTAGACTGTTTGGCCAGTGAAAAGAAGTCCAGTTAATGACTAAAAAAAAAGACCAAACTAGACTATACTTTTGATCAGTTGCAACCAGACTGCAATTGCAGGTTGCTCTATATTGAAAAATATAATGGTCCTATTGTCTCAGAATTCAGAAAAAAATAAGAGACTAGTTCAAATTTGTTATAACTGTTATACAATCACAACACTATATTATAATTCAAAATTAATCAGAAACATTTTAAAATCATTTTTTATTCCATTTTTCTATATTTAAAAAGCATTTGAATTGGTCTAGATCTGGTTGCCTGATTAGAAGGATAAAAACCTATAGTTATTTCTAGTTGGAGAAGTCTCAGGCACAGATTCCCCTCAAAATAGAGTCATGCTTTGTAGTGACCTATGTAATGACAAGGGGACTACAATCATATTATTTTTATAGGTAGTGTGAATTTATTTTATCCTTGATTGCCAGCTCTCTACTAATGAGCTATCTGAGTCAGACACCCAACTATGTGTAGTATAGAAAGTGGTGATGAGACTGTTGAACAAGGGCCATCATCTCAATAGAGGACCATACAGATGATACTCCAATATCTAGTGCTGGTATCTATAGATAAAGGATAATGATTAGATTTATATCCATAGAACAACACTCAAAATGGTATAATGCCACTAGCCTAAATCCTTGTCAGCTACTTATATAGGATTATCAGCTCTACTCAGACTGGAAGTACTGGACAAGCAGTTTAAAAACAGGATTGAGTCAGTCATAAATCATGATACTATTTTGAACAACCCTCCAGAAAGAATTTTCTTCTTACTTCAAGTTGTCTACAAATCTATCCTTACAACTCTTTTTTTCTCCTTGGTATCATTGTTATCTTCATTCATTGTTACAATTCATTCTTTTCTTGTCCTATGTCACTACGCTTCCTCTTGCTCCATAGCCTTCCTCTTGGACTCGTGTCTTAGCTGTCGAAGCCCCGTTAAGACCTTCTTATTGATGGCTTACTAATCTCACCGCTCCGATCGTATCTGCAGTACTTTAGTCATTTCTTCTTTGTCAGGACCCGCTTCCATCGCATACGGATGACGCGTCTCCTTCCTCTTTGGTCCTATTGTGCCAGTTCTGCTCTTCGCTCGGACCACCCCTTTTGACACTATATAAACCCATGTTCCCTACCGTGTAACCCTAGCTTAGATCTACTTGACAATAAACCTTGTCTTGTATCCCCTCAATTCCCCTTCAAGTTGATCGCTTGTCCCAAGCTCCAAGCACCTTCGACCCTTAAACCCTTGACTCCCTCCAGAAAGACTTGGAGGTCCCCTTGACCCTCTTTGCAACTAGCGGACTCGCAGTGGTTGTTTGAGGTATCGCAGCTGCGCAGTGACCCTTGTTGTACGAGTCATCGTTTGGTCCTACCCGGAACAAGTGTAACATTCATTGACTGGAATCATTAGGCTTTTCTAGTAATTGAATAACTTGAACATTAATATAATATTATATCATACTATTAATAACACTACTAGGGAGAAGAGAGTGATTAGAAGTGAAAAAAAAGGAAGAGGAGACAATGATAAGTAGAAGGACTAGAACTCAATACAGTGAGAGAAGAATAGAAGAGAAGAGGTGAAAAAGAGTGATGTAGGTGACTCAATAAAAACCCCAGAACCTGATAGGACACAAGGAGTGTTACAATCATAGCAAACCCTATGATCAATCACTGAAGTGACTGGCATGCCCACTATAGTAACTAACAATCCCAATCACCAGTAACACAACTACACACTATCTGTCTCAATAATACTATCCTAATCACTCTATGACTAGTCTAGACTATACAAACACTTGAACCATCCTAGACCCATAGTACATCATTCCATTTTACACATGTTTGCCTCATGACTACCCCTACACATGTTGTCCTCATATTCTCCCCCACACCTTAGCCAGACCCTCTATGATGTAGATACATCCCATGGCTATGTAGTCTAGATCCTTAAACCCTCAGCCCATCCAGAACCCTTGTCTCATAGCATAGCATATCTTTAGATTTACCATACATCTATACAAATAGTGGCATAGTATATAAGGGACCCTCCTAGCTCCTAGAAGGACCTAGTTTTGTCCTCTCTAGAGTTTTCCCAAGCCTCTAGGCTCCCTTGCTCACTTCTATCATCCTTCTATAGATAACTTGACCTGTAAAGGTTTGGTTGTTTCAAGGAGATCAAGAGTGTGCTGTGTGTATGATTGCAGCAGTCAGCTTTTTGGTGCAACTTAGACAACTTTGCAATAAACTTTTTTGCTATACACTGTGGTAGCTCTCCTTAATCTATTTTTTGTGCATTTAAGAAGTGATGGTACAGGTGCTCCTTGGATATGCTCTGAAAAGTGCACGTGTATTTTGCTGTTGTAGGCTGTATGACATAATCTTAATTGAGAACTTCAACTTGAGTAAAAAATCAGAAGCAGGAGAAATCCTTTTGACACATCAACAGGTTTTTTGAAAGCTACTAGCATCATCCTTGTTCTGTTAACATCTCTAAAGGGCACCATACCTCAAGCAGTAGTTGTGGAGAGGAAGTCTCAAGAACATAAACTCAAGAAGGAATAACAGTGGGTCAGGAAGGAGAATGCATCTGTCACAGTGTCAGCACTCTCACTTAATATCAATTATTATGATGTGCCATGTCTTGTGCTCGAGTCAAGTCAATGTCCACAGCCTTCTGATTATCCAGCATGGTGAACAGATACTACTGGCATGGATGTGTTGTACATTATAATATATACCTAGTCAAAGGTCTGCTTTTCTAGTCAAATCCTACGGACAACGTAAGCAACAGGTACTCAGTTACAACAGCGTGCGTGCACATACCACGTGAGGACTTGTACAATACTGGATATCGAACTCCAGTGAGTGGAAAGAATGCTCAAGTCCGTGTAGAACAACTCACCCTCGGTGATTGTGGTTCGTGAACCGAGTTGGCCTCATCGAATGTCGCTTCAATTTCTGCGATGAGTGTCCTGTACCGCACGTCGCCTTAGCTACCAGAGTAATGCCAGGTCACAGGAACACCTACGAGAGCGAGTCACGGATCTCAGTCCATGTAGCTTCAGGTTTCGTCTTTACAACGTCCATGAAGCACTTGGATACGAGCTTCGATCAGTGAGAAAGCTTGAACATGCTCGAGAGATCCACCTTTGTAAATGTCATTGCTCGTTCACGATCGTCATGTGCAAACTGTTGATCTCTGCACGCAGACAAGCAAATCTGGAAAATAGTGATCACTTTGAGCACACGGAATGGAATATCAATATCGCCAGATGTGTACCACATTGAGCTCTCCGACTTCCTTCGTCGCTGATGTCGGTGGACCACGCCACTGGGCACTGGTTCGCCTTGCTGGCAGCTGGAGAATACACTCTTCACCTTGGCATTTCTTACGCAATTTCGCTGTGGCACTTTGTCAATGCTAATCCTGTGTGTGTGACGAGTGGAAGCCCACCGAGGTTGATTATGACAGTTCCAACATCTAAAAACTCGACTGTTAGTATTTAGGTCGTGATATCAGGTGGTCGGTCTATTGACCTTTGAACAGCTGACCAGGACCGACAGGCCATACTCTCGAAAATATATTTGGGCCACTCCCCACTCGTAGATCTTTTGATAAAGGTTATCAAGGAATATCAGCGTAACTTGCCTATCACGCACCCAACAGAGTTTCGGAATGACAACAGTCAAAGAGTGCCTAAAAACCCCGTTAGTCTCATATCGACCCATGTGGAGCGCACATACAAACAACTTTGAGCCTTTAATTCCTTCGAGCGGTGTGATAAGGCGTTCATGGAGGACCTGAAAGACGCGTCAGAGGATACTACAAACCTTGGTTCACTTACGTTGTCAAGAATAGACTTCCCATCTGCACAGACGATTTCTGGAACAACGCCGACTTGAGGGCGACTGTGAACTCGAGAATAGAAACCACATACCGGAATCGTGGCCATCGGCTCTCATACGTGCACGATTGCCGCCTTCCTCTTCCAGACCGTGGCCCGAAACTAGAAAACCTCGGGTTTCAACCTTGGAGTCCTAGCGTGAGATGTTTGACGACTTACAATAGAAGCAAAGGCGACAATCCTCCGGAACGTCGGTGGTTAGCCGATCTATTTGTTGCAACTATAAAATTTCAATCATCGGACCTCTAAACTGAAAGAAAATAGAACGGACAATTTTTCGATGAGTTGGCCAAAGGTGTCCAGGGTGCTCTTTGGAATCCATCATCAAGATAACATCGTCCGGTTCGTAACCGCGAGCGGCTGTTGCGAAATCACATTGGATGAGATCGTCACGAACACCCGGTAATTGAATAT
>JBBPMZ010000782.1:0-10622 GCA_038090575.1 Tylopilus cf. pernanus | reverse complement strand
GTCCTAATACGACCACATTTATCATTCCTGGCGAGATCTTCCCTACCCGTTACCGTGCCACTGGACATGGTATCTCCGCAGCATCTGGTAAACTAGGTGCAGTAGTTGCCCAAATCCTGTTTGCCGTCGCCAGGCAAAATCTAAATGTGATGTGAGTTGTATCTTTCATGTCTGTCTCGTGATTACTGATGTGCGGCAATTGTTATATAGTTTGGAGGTGCTTTCGTTCGTCATGATGACTGGTGTTTTTTCAACGCTCTTGATACGTGAAACGAAAAAAGAGACCCTCGAGGACCTCTCAAATGAAAATCAAAAGACATACATCACTGGTACTGGTGAAAGGAGGGTCATGCCACCCAGCGCTGCAGCATCCCAAGTGGAAAGCTGACGTGTAACGAAGTCATCCTCCTGGGACACATCAGCGTGCCATTCGATGATTTCCTGATTACCCGTCTACTGTTTCTGTATTCGTTTTCTCGGACATCGGAAGACCCTGTCACAATCGGACCCATCACTGGCATCCTTTCAGTTATGGTGCGGGTTCGCGGTCCATTTGTGGACGCTTTTGGATGCTCTCTAGCACCTCAAGTTCGACTGCCAGTGGTGCAGTACCTTGGTTTTGCGGTTATCATGTACATTCGCCGCTAGTGGACTCAATGTGTCTGTTGGTTCGTACCAATAGTCCTGGCATATATGATTGGGACGCACTGGAGATTTGTTAGTAACTAAGTTGGCCTGAGCGGATGGGTTAGACTGTACAATCATAATAGTAAAAATTGCTAGTGAGATTCGCCAAGAGTGAAACCTACGTCATACCGGTTCGTTCACCTGTGAAGTTGGTGTTCACACTGCTGGAACTCTCGCAACTCTCCTCGAAGGGTGCACAGAGATTGGTCACCCATGATATCACATCGCGCAACTGCTAGTGTTGCAACGCCAGTAATATCCACAATGCAGTCGAATGATCCATCCATCATAGGGTCCATCCCTCCCAGAAACTGATCATGCAGAAATACTTCAAAACACGACTTAGACTAGGACGTCAAGATCCTGAGGGCTCCAGCTTTCTCATACTCGCCAATTGACTGGGGGCTTTGTGTGAAAAGCACTCCTCCACTGGGCCTTCCTGGACTTGCATTCAAGTTGGCGTGAAAATGCTCAGATGGGGGTTTTTCATGAATAACGGGAAGTTGATACTAAGGATGATGCTGATCGCGCTGAACGGTGTTACTTGGACTGAGTACATTGCACAATGCATCAAGAATCTGGTGGCCAGTATAATATAGCGATTCATTCATTTTTGTAAGTTGTCGGTTCTCCATTAAGTGACATCCGGTACAGGATTATACAGTGGATATGATCGAAGTGTCAACGAAGGGTTCAATTGGTACTAGTCGATCCATCGTGACGAATTCCTGGTCCAGTAAAAAATAAGTTCCATACGGACTGCAAGCACTGCACGGGAGGCACGAATACAAAGACCACACTTTGGCACTGGTAGGCACCGGGTAGCAACCAACTGCCACGAACTCCGAGTTCGGGGCCGGCCCGTCGTCACGTGGATTGATCTTCCGTGTACCAAAATAGTCCAATTGGTGAAACATATAATTCGTTCTCTTGTTCTTGTTTCATGTTCGAAGGTCAGTCGAATCCTTGTCTTCACTCATCTCCACGACGCGCCACATATCGGTGTCTGGGTTATGAGATCAAACGGGTTGATAAGCAATCCTGTGGTCACACGCTCCAAACCGGGATTCCCGAGAGCTTTCTTTCCCCGCGGGTACTCCTCATATCTAAGGTCCGTTACTTCACTGTGTGTCTCTTCCATTTCCTGACCCCTTCAATTATTATTAGACAATCATGGGGTTATCTGATTCGCGCGGCGTCTACAGTCCTATACTTACTCGTGGAAAACCCTATGACGACTTGATTTCAAGTTTAGACGGTTTTCCAATTTGCACTGGCGTTGGCTATGCACCTTGGGTACTGTGCTAGTACGGGCGATGCAAGCTCCCTCCCATTGCAGCCGTTACATCTGTATTTGTTTTGCAGTTCCCGGAATAGTTCGATCCCACTAGACAAGGGCCCAGGCTCCGGCGCGCGGAGGCTCCCCACCACGCGCTTCCGTCGGCATTTGGCAGGTTAGAGAGTACAGGGCTGGTCCCTGGCGCCGTCACGCTTATTCTGGTCTTCGTTATCTGTCGAAGACTCCGAACCTTCTTCCTGCACACCTTCGACCACGTTGATTACGTTCACTTCCCCTTGCCAACCCCATTCGCACTGGCTCCTTAGTGACTTGGAGGTCATGGTCTTCGGCCTTCGATCGCTCGCGGAAATAGGTGTGATATGGTGGTTATGTGTTTGCCAGTGTTGCGCGTTGCACATAAGTGAACTCTCATGGATATTTGAGAATCCTAACGAAGTATGTTCATTCCCCTCTTTCTAGATTACCTGTGCTTGACGCCAGTTATATAGGTGTCCAAAACAAGCCAGAATACGCTGACGGAATGCGAGATAATGGACATCTCACTTTCCGTGGGGATGACTAGCCTCTCAAGAAGGGATAGGTCATTTGTCTTACTTGCTTTCGAACCAGGAAAAAGTGCCACAGTGTCTTTTATTGGCGATGAGCTATCTGCGCATTGGACTGCTCGATATCCTGCAGGTGTGATTGAATCATCCTTCGTCGTAGTAACGTTGCTCAGCAACGGGTAACCACTGACAGGTACTCAGCTATTTATTGCGCTGCTGGATTCTTCGGGCGCATCTATGGAGATCCTACCCACTGTGTATACTGTAACTCGTAAGTTTGCATTGCATTTCCTTTCATACATCTGACCTTGTTCTACAGCAGGTTCGAGGGACTGTCTGGTCAGGGCCGACTCAATCGCTGTTCTGGAAGCAACCCAGCCCGAAATATCGAAGTCCTTGTCTGACCTCCTCACGTTATGCCGTCCCTGGGAACAGTCTGTTTCCGGAGAGAAGCCAGCGTATTACGGTAGTGATAGCGGTATTGCCGGCGACTACGATGGCATTCCATCGTCCGAAGAAGACAACCTTGGAGCTAGCAAAGCTCCTGTGAAGCCACCTTTTGGTGAGTTTTCTCGGTTTTATATCATAAATTCGCAGTAGAACTGATGAACCTATGTTGGGTTTATCTTGGTAGCCATTGTTAACATTCGGTAAGAGTTCCACACTGTCCATCCATCAAGGCATCGATCCCGTGTCTTATTTCGACCACGTGTTCCTCCCGCCTTACTAGGAATGGCAGGTCTGGCGTGAGTTCTAGCCGCGATGCTGCTAGCACTACGGGTGTGACCTCTGCCGGCAGGGTCAGTGTATTATCAAGATGCCGACCAAACCAGCCGGGAAGTTCGCCTTTTCGCTTTCCCGAGCTGCGTCTTGCGGCAGGTGGCCGCCGTAGCTTTTCCGATGAACCTATGGATCAAAGTCTGAACTCGATCCCTACTATCGACTCCAGCTACCCAGATACCATTGTCGTCGCTGTCTGTGTCTCATTAGGCGGAGTAGGGATCATGGTGGCCATCTTTGCCATAGTAAAATACCGCCGACGCAAGAAGATCTTGAATGCACAGGACACCCTCCCAAGACCATTTGGGGACATTGTATCAGTGCCAACAACAGCTGCAGCAGTGACAATGCGTGCTATCCCCTCTAATCCCATCGTGAGCGACCGCCCGAGAGGTCAGTCGCGAAGCCGGGGGAGACAAAGAGAAGCTCACCAAGATGCACATGGAGCCTTTCCAAGACCCTTCGAGATCACTGTACCAGCCCCGACTAGGATGGGCATGACAATGACAACGTACGCTATCTCCACTGATCCCCTCGTGAACAACCGCCCGAGGGGTCAGTCACGAAGCCAGGGGAGGCGTCACGAAACTCTGCAGGATGCACACATCGCGCCAGGTTCCGAGTCTGCACTAATGCAGACGACCTCTCTTGCACATCCCCAGCTTAGCTCGCATCTTCCCCGGCATATACAGCCCACCACATCCGACTCGGCACTGCGCTCACATTACACTGATTCGCTTTCATACCATTCCCCATCCCACACTCCTAAATCTTCATCTCCTCCCCATCTCCATCCATATTCCCAGTTCGGTTCTGGTTTCGATTCTGGATCGTCGCCTTCGACGCTTCCCACAAGGACCCCTTCCCATCTGCGCGCGGCTGGCGCCTCCACCTCCCGTTCTGCGGCCGATCGAGAACGCCGCTCTGCCAAACACGCACTCTGGCTGTCACGTTCGGCAAGCGAGCTGTACCGCGCTGCAAGCGAAGCGCCACCACAGTCGCGATCGCGAGTACCCGACTCGGAGTACGATGTGCATACGGAACCGTATCGGATTCCCCTGCATCAGGGTCAGCATGGGGGACGGGAACTGTACGTGGATACGGTTTCCCCACCAACGAACCAGTTGCGACGTGGACGTTCGGCGTCGTCGATGATACCGGTCGAACAAGGACATTTGGAGGCAGAAGAGCACGTCGACGCAGGAGGGGTGGTGTTCCAGCATCAGGATGCAGGTCAGATGCAGGAGTTGCCTCCACCGTATCACAAACTTGTCTTATCTAGTTCGAACTGGTATTGATGGCGTGCTTCATGATGGAGGGGCAAGATCATGGACTGATCGCGGTCCTCTTTTAGTAAACAAAATGAACGAGAGGGCGTGGTGTTCACAACCGATCGTCGAGAAATCATTGTATTGATACAACACAACATAGGATTGCGTTGGCTATTGTGTCTGAGCCCCATATCCCCGGATACCCTCTGCGAACCCCCACGCCGTCTCGAGCTGCAATGAATCTGAAATCTTTACTCCAGCGGCGGTGATAGTCGCGATTTGATACTAGAGAATGGGAAAGTGTTCAGAGACGATGCCGTGTGGTGATAAGAATAAGAAATACACGAACCTTGTTCAAACTTCGCGCATCGCGGTAGAAGAGGACACGCATACTGTCCTCCAATATTTTTCGTGCTTGCTCTTCCGACAATACATTCTCGTAACCTTCGACAGCCTTGCGAAGAAGTGGTTGTGCGATATAGGCCCCGTACCCGGTGGCAATCGTCGAGGCCGTATAAGTCGTGCCGAGTAGGTCAACGTACGACAAGAACCTGCGCATACGTCAGCCACGACAAAAGGCATACGCCGTGTCCACCCACCTCTTTCCGTCTTTGAACCCGCCGATGACGAGCGAGTTCCAAAGGGGGTTGATCCGAGAGCGCCGTCCGTACATGACTTGTGACATGTATTCATGTATTTCGACTGGGCCGAGCTCGTGACCGTCCTGTGCAGCGATCTCCTCAACAGCGACGTCGTCGAGGAGACGCTGGATATACTGGAAGTCCGACATGTCGCCGCTAGCGCCGATCACAGTGTAATCGCCGACAGCTTGGAGACGCTGTACGTCCTTGAAGCGGGCGAGGGAGCCGTAGGAGGCTAAGACACGGTTGGTCGAGACGGGCAGGATAGGACGAAGTGAGCGTACCAAGATTGTCTGCGGCCATCATGATGCCGTCTTTGAATTTTATGGCGAGGACAGACGTGCCGGTGACGATGGGCTGTTGGGTGCGTTGGACGCTGTCTGCAAAGGCGTCCTTGGAATGGTTGTTTGATCTAGGGTGGAGTGGGTAGGTGCCATATGGGTCGATCGCGTCGTTGCGCTGTAATCATTGTGTGAGCACAGTCGTAGTGTACGGTGGGGGTACTTACGGGTCTTCCCCAGTTGGTCGGAAAGTGGTCCATGGTGTAGATGAGTGCGCAAGGTATGACGCGTAGACGTGATCGTGTTTATCCATGTTTGTTGTTGTCTCTACCAATGCCGTTCATCCAGCATTTCCACGGACACCAACCCCGACGCGCGGGCGGAGCGCTCACTGGACCAGTGCAGCTGTTCAGACGAGCGCAGTCAGTGCGAGTAGGCCGCAGGTAATGCCTATACGACGAAGCCAGCTATGCCTGCTGCTGCGTGCGACGCCAATGCACCTCACCACTGCAGTGTCTTCCTTGGAGTGTTGTTGCGAGTGATGCCGCAATGAACAACGGATGGAACTAGTGTGTCCACCTCTGTGACAATGCCATATGGAGCGGAGACAGCAACTACTGTGGCTGGTGTCGCGGCGGGAAGTATAGGCACGTCATGGATGAGGGTTGGTGATAGCGAGGAAGGCAGCACAATGCTGGGCGATGGTTATTCGGCGCAGTTATCGTAGTAGAGCGAGAGCGAGGGTAATTTCAGTGCGCGTTCCATTCTTTGGTCATTCATGAAGTATAGTGCTGATAGACGACTCTGGTCAGAGCTTTGTCTGACCGTTTTGGGGCGTACAGATGGCACGCGTTGCCTAAAAAGTTGTTAGAAGGATGCCTCTCGCTTGTGTTATATTTGATTCGGAATGGCGGATTTTACGAATCATAGGTGATACAGCAAACAACTGGACAGCAAAGGAATGTACTGCCTGGTCATATGCCATGCGTTCTTTATGTCCTGTACAGCGCACGCAGTTCAAATTCCAAAAACGAATCCAGCCCGCTATCCTCTGGCTACGAGAGTCCATGCAGGGCTGAAGCAGGACAAGTAGGGAGCGTGAGGTAGAAGGCTGTTTGCCATCAGGGATGTAAGTTAGTCTTACAGCCTCTCAATCATGATAAGGAAATCGCTCCCCCACTCTCTCTAGATCGCCCTTGAACTTGGGCGATATGGTCCGTTTTTGACGGTGGAGAGAACGACTGCAAGAGGTCAACACCATATCGAAGAATCTCTCATATACTCGCATTGCGGTCGGTATTAACAAGCATTAATGGGGTAGTGGTAACCTGGGTCGTTGCCATCGACCCGCCGGGGGTTCGATTCCCCCTTAATGCATAGTTTTTGTTCTCTTTCTCCGTGCTTCGAATTAAGATTTCTCGATATCAAGGGGATTAGGTAGGTACATTGTTTCGTTATAGGCAGACAAGCATGACTTGTACTCGCAAGCAACATGGTGAATGACATTGGGGACTGGCTCGACTTGGGTGCAGGCATCACACTCACGAGTGAGAACAGTCGGGGCGTATTGCATACCAGTTGATTGCGAGTACTTGCTTGAGCTGACCACGTTTATATATTGGTACACAGAGAGTGCAAAATCGAGATTCCAATATTTCAGTAATGGTCAGCTACCTTATACCATCAATCTTTGGATGCCGGAATGAAATGCAACCCATATGCCCCCTTGTGGGCATGTGAAGGTCTGAGCTGATGAGACAGATGATGTCGACAAGATATCATATGAAGGTATTTGAACTTTAGCAGGGCCACTCAGTATAATACTGACCTTGTCGTGGAACGAGGTGGCTTGGAAAACACTAAATAAAAATATACATCATAAATATATACAGGATTCGACGACCAGCGATTTAGTATCTACCGCTACATCTACCTTAGAGCGTTGTCCTGTCTGGCATTTTCAAGGATACCTTCTGCTAGGTGGTATTTGACACGCTTTCTGGTGATCGTCTGGACGTTGGTTACCGACTGGATGGGAGCCTTCCCGAAACCAAGTTGGTGTTGTAGTGTGGAACCCTGGCATTCGCTTACCGTAGTCCCCAACTTGCCATCCGTGCACACGTTTGGCATCGTCAGCGAGGAACTATGCGGGGTTGCTCCTAATGCGTCATCTGTAGGCATAATTCCTTGCGAGACGAGGAGGTCTGAATATCTCAGTCAGAAGACCAGGTTCAAGTTTGTTTTGGACACACCTTTGGGTTTATACCGGAAGACAAACGTGATATACCCATCGTTGGACCCGTCATATGGCTTTGCCCGAGCCCGTAGTGTTCGCGGACGCTGCTCGTAGATGGCCATTGCTCGTCCCAAGCTGGTAAGGTATGTCATCCTTCATGGATTCACTCAGGCGTTTGGAACGGCTTACCCAACACGATGACCAAATACTGTTTTCTGTGACCCTCTGGAATTAGGGAGTTGCTGTAAGTCCTTTTCTGGTCTCCAGCCCTCTACGATGATACGCTTGATCTTGAGTCCGATCATCCCTCCGTCTCCATAGGTTCTTCCCTCCGAGGCTGCTGAGACGCACTAGATGAGCAAAGTTTTATTAAATAAAAAAGACATGCTTCACGTATGCGAGGTTGTTCTGGGAATACCAAGGGACGTTTGGGGTAGGTGCTCCTGAAGTCTGTTGCTATTCCAGCGGCCACAGCAAAAATAGGCTTAAATTTGACAGGCATGGGGAAGCCATCGATAGCGACAAAAGCGCTCGAATAAATTTCTGAGCCCCCATCTCTCCAATGTACTGAAAAGTGCTGTGGCAAATGGTCGCATCGCAGATGTGATGGTGATTGACACCCGGACTTACTTTTCCTGGCTCGTTCGGTATCCAGCATGTCACTTTGTCCGCGCTTTTGTCGACGGTGACCTGATACTCGTCGAGGGGCTTTCCCTCGGACACGATCCAAGCGGAAAATTCGCGGTATGTGGGCATATGGCGCTTATTCAAGCTAAGGTCCACGAGTTGGAGGTACTTTGGATGGACTTGAAGAACGTCAGGGGAAATGATCGGGATGAGGTGAATGTCGTTGAAACGGGAGACGGGAGTACCACAGGTTATAACGGAGAGTATAGAGGAAAGACAGGAGGCACGATGATTTATTGATGGATGCTCGAACTTTATACATCATGGTTTTCTTTGTTCGTGTTGGATATCTCCACTTGTGGTGACGCGGCGACCAGCTGTGGTCACAGCGCTCAAATTGTGGGCCACAGGTGGCGTACATACTTACATGATGCCAGTGTCAGCTTTGTCCACAGTGGCCACACCACATTATTGGTGCCATGGTGTCCGAATGATTTTGCTTGCCTAAAGCCACAGTTCCATTGCTTCAAGTTGATATACAGGCCCATTGCAAACCAGACTTTCCAGTTTCACAATCTTCATGATAACTTGAAAGAAATTACTGTCGTTTTCACACGGGTTGGCGCTGGAGAAAAAATTGCAAAAAATAGTCACAATGTCAGGCAGTGAATAACACATTGATACCTGCCCGGAATCCTTCGGTATTTGTACCATTTGACTCGGAATAAGCAGAGGAATCCATTCCAAATTATCCGGAAGTGGAGTATCCATGTTTAAATTTTCGGAGTTTCAGAGATCCCGATAACCTGAAAAACCGAAAGGTGAGGTCTTGATCTTTTGTTCTTTGGGCCATATGGGGCCTATTCTCCTGAGTTTTCCGAGTTGAATGACATCAATTCCGAAGGATTTCAGGCAGGTGCTGAGATGCTATTCACCACCTGACATTGTGACTATTTTTTGCAATTTTTTCTACAGTGCCAACCCATGTGAAAACAACAGTAATATCTTTTACATTCAAGTTGTCCTCTTCTTCCCATAATTATCTGGTTAATGCTCATTCAGTGAAATACATATAACTTACTTGCCAGTGATATGCTTCCTCTCCAGGTCCCACAACCATTTTTAAGTGAGCACTGTATCTACTAGCATTACAATATATTCATCCATGGTTCTCAAACCATACCACTGGCAACTCTGGCATTGTCACAGTGTACTAACAGTCTAAGTGTGAATACATTTCATAGTAAGATGAGTAACTTGAAGGATTTGGTAACTCCCATATACATATATGACAGTAGATTAGAAAAAAGTAGTCTGCAAGGTATGCCAGTGTGTATGTACATGTTA
Organism: Tylopilus cf. pernanus; assembly: GCA_038090575.1. NCBI lineage: Eukaryota > Fungi > Basidiomycota > Agaricomycetes > Boletales > Boletaceae > Tylopilus > Tylopilus cf. pernanus. The sequence goes on along the minus strand of JBBPMZ010000782.1, from coordinate 907 downwards.
TGACTTCCAGCAAGTAACCCAGGACTCTCCAGACACTGAATTATCAATGTCAGCTTGGAATGCCCCATAAGGGCCAATAACAAACAAGAGGGGAGGAAGGTAAAAGGTTGAGAATCTGAGCCAAGGAGCAACCCAGCCATAGCAAAGATCATGTGAAAAAATCCAGCCATCATCTTGGATGAAATGACCAAAAGAGATAAGTTCATGTACCTTCCATACCTTGATGGACCAATCAACAGATCCAGAAATAATGTAGTCACCTTTAGGAGAAAAAGCAACTGAGGTAACAGGAGAACTGTGTCCCTGGAAGGGACCTACTAAAAGCTGGTAAGTGACTACATCCCAGATTCTTATGGTACAGTCATTAGATCCAGAGACAACCCTCTTTCCATCAGGTGAATAACAAACAGATCTGATCCAATCTGTATGCCCTTGGAAGGGGCTTCCTACAGGCTGACCACTGGCTGTATCCCAGATTCTGACTGTCCTGTCATCAGAACCAGAGACAATGCTCTTTCCATCAGGTGAATATCCAACAGATCTGACCCAATCTGTATGTCCCTGGATGAGGTTTCCTATAGGTTGACCAGTGGCAGTATCCCAGATCCTTATGGTACAGTCATCAGAACTTGACACAACGTGCTTCCCATCATGTGAATAGCTGACTGATCTGACCCAATCTGTGTGTCCCTGGAATAGACCTATAGATTGGCCAGTGATCACATCCCAGATTCTGATTGTATTGTCTGCAGAGCCAGAGACAATATTCTTTCCATCAGATGAATAGCAGACAGACCTAAGATAATCTGTATGCCCCTGAAATGGACTTCCCATAGGCTGACCAGTGACTGTATCCCAGATTCTGACAGTGTTGTCATCAGAACCAGAGACAATGTTCTTTCCATCA